>JAOQMQ010000002.1:3834172-3848147 GCA_027563845.1 Erythroxylum subrotundum | reverse complement strand
AATGAAGAGCAGTCAATAAAATTTTATTTTTAATGACTTTGATACCATATGTAGACGTACATTAATTAATCAAAATGAAAGGTAAATCAAATTGTTTTATAAAATTTCGAAAATACCATCAATCAATAATAATTTTTAATAATTAATAATCTCTAACCTTCGATATATCATTGTTACAAAACTGTACCTTGTACAAGGCAACAAATGAAAAGGCTCGGAACTAGCTAAAAGCTAAGGTAAGCGTACAACTCCTTGCTCTAGCCTTAGGATGGGGTACCGATCTAGACATGCATGTTACTCAGTTACTGTGTGATGAATTTAGTATAATAAAATGCCTATTTCCTGGATATATTACATGAAGTGGTCTTATGAAGATATACGACGATAGCTATAGGTACGTAGCTATAAGTGTGTATAAAAGAACAGTCTTACATATCTATATTATGAAGATGGAGATGGTATAATAGTAGTGGAGGTGGGAACTGAGTAATGGCAGTCGGCAGAGGCACTGCTCGTAATTTTGTCGTCTGAGGAATAGCAGACAGATTTTGCTTCTTCAGTTCGAAGGTGGGGGTCCCCCACCACCACAGCCATGAACCCCCTCCTCCTACACTGCCTAGCTCCATTATCATCATTCTTTAATTCACGGCTTGTTTTGTCCACAACTGCATGTACCTTCTCAGTTCTCTTCTTCATGTTTGTTCCTGTTCGTCTGTCTATGTCTGTGTTACTTTCCAACTACATGTACCTCATCATCTCCAATTGAATTGACATGTTTAATATGATTTTGTTCAAAATAAACAAAGTTAAATATGAGTTTTAATTTAAGATAAACCGACTTGGTTTAATTTAATTAAAATAATATTATTTTGACACAATTTGATTCTGAAATTACAGATTTGAAAAGGAGTTATGCTTTTTTTCTTTTTGGTATGGAAATTTATATAATGAGGAATAAAATGTAAAGGTTTCATTAAGATACATTTTTGAAAAGAGAAAAAGCACAAAAAGAAAGGAAGGCTATAAAAAATTGCTGAGGAAAATACTTTATCTAAAAAGAATATTACTACTGTTAATTATTCTCTTAGCTTTTAAAAAATAAGTTTAATTATACTGCACTTTTTTAAATTTTAAATTTAAAGGATTATTGTTTAGTTTTATTATTATCGTTTAGTTTTATATGTCATTCTAATATATTTTATTATTTTTATTCATAACTCTAGAATGATATAATTTCAATATTATATAATTTTAAATAATAATAAAATATGACAGAAAGGAATTATCTAATGTATAAGCAATATTATTCAAAATATAGTCCATGTATTTACATTTTATAATTCACTCACTATGTATCTAATTCATAAGGTCAAAGATTCAAGTAATAGAAATAGTCTTTTTGTAAAAATATAAAGAGAAAGTTGCGTACCCTCGTCACATTCTTTCAAAAGTAAGAGCCTCGTGCATTGAATACTCACTCGTACATTTCAACAACCTTAAAAATAACATGTCGAAAATTACCTAAATAAGAAAATTACTTAAATCGGCTATCATTACTAACAAAAAAATTCATTTTCCACAAATAATGTTTCTTATTATTTATATTAATAATGACTGTTAATGTATATTTATTAATACAAATAAATATATTTATAAGTAGAAAAGAGAATCAATTAGGTTAGACATCATATATAATTGGAAGTATGCATGTCTTATAACACCATTTCTACATGTTTTTAGTACAACATGAAGAAAGTGGAAATCAAGGAAAGCCTAAAAGGAAATGAAACAGAAGAAATGAAAGTAAAGATCAGTTTGTTCTACCACAAAGTGGGTCAAAATGGATAAAGTGATCTCTAATCAATGAAGGGTTTGTGTAGTAGAAGATATCAATGGGTCTGTTTCAAGTGAAGTGGACTTTACCAGCTCCTCGTTAATGCACAGTATCTCTTCAAGATTACCAACAAGCTCTGTTCTTTTTGCTGGTGATGAAACTGGTAATGGTGATGGAGGAGTACCGGTTACCGAAGTTTGTGTGAGCTCTCTTGCTCTCTCTACTTGAACCACCCAGTCTGTTCTGTATAGAACATAAAGCATCAGCATGGCGCATGAAGCTTGAGCTGCAAGCAAGCCGAGCCAGAGCCCAGGAAACCCCATTTTGAGCACAAACCCCGTTAGTATTGCCACTGGCATACCAACCAAGTAGAAAGACCCCAAGTTGATGTTAGCTCCAATGGTAGGCCTAGCACTGCCTCTCAAAGCCCCACAACCAGTTGTTTGTGGGCAATTTCCAAGCTCACAGAGACCTGCGATGGGCAATGCTATGGAAGTGAGTTCGAGAATCTCAGCGTCGTTAGTGAAAAACTTGCCCCATTGATGCCTCATCAATGTTGTGAACAACAAGGCCAAGAGACCTAACGCCACTGCACATGCCAGCGACACTAACATGGAAATGCGCGCTCTCGCCGGCCGATTCGCCCCCAACTCGTTACCAACTCTTGTTGAAACTCCGAGGCTGAGAGCTGATGGGAAGACATAAACTAAAGATGTTGTCTGGATAAGTATTCCCATTGAAGCTATGGTGGCTCTGGGGTTAAGAAGCAGACCACATAACATGATCATGAATTCATACCACCACCACTCGAGGCATACAGAGACACAAGTGGGGATTGCAAGACCTAGCAGCGATGACCAGCCTCTAAGACAATCCATGCTTGGAGAGACCCAAGAATCTTTATATACACCAGAGAAGTACATGAAGGAAATGAGTAAGAGGAAAAGATTGAAGTTAGTCCAAATCATGGCTATGGCTACTCCTGCAATACCCAGTTTGAAGTGGACGACAAGAATGAAATTTAAGGGTACATGGAGAAGAACAGAGATGGCTGAACAGTAGGTTAATGGTAATGTGATGCTTTGTGTTCGAAGATATACGCGAAGAGGGTGGAGAAGTGAAAGGAAGAAGAGGTCCGGAATGGAGAAAAGAATGAAAGTGTGTGCAACAGATGATATATCATGATCTTGGCCACACCATAAGAGAATTCTCTTCATGTTTAGCCACATGAAAGAGATGGGAACAGAGGCCGAGAGGAGGAGAAGAACAGTTCTTTGAAGTGTGAGTCCGAGAAGCTTCATTTGTTTGGCCCCATAAGCTTGTCCACAAATGGGCTCCATTCCCATGGCTAGTCCAGAGATGACAGAGTAACCGGTGATGTTAGCGAAACCGATGGATAGAGAGCCACCAGCCAGCTCGAGCTCACCAAGATACCCTAAAAAAAGCATGGAGATCATTGCTCTTGAATACAGAATAAGACCAGTCATTGCTGTTGGTCCAGAGATCCTTCCTATGGCTTTGATTTCCTCTGAGGCCTGACATGGAAGCAGAAAAAAGGGCAACAAGAAAGCAACATTAGAAACGAAAAAATTGAGTACGAAGAACACATCTCCTTTTGTTACATGTTCATCAAAACAATTAAAGGTTGGTTCTTTTTGTTTCTTTTGTTTCTACCTCAGAAAGGGTTGGCCATCTATTTAGCTCCTCTTGATCATCGGTATAAAGATCCATGGCTTTGTTGGGAATAGAGAAACGGGTAGTGGGAGAGCATAGAAATGAGGAAGGAGAAGAAGGTTTTGGGTTGCACATGTTAGCTATAGCTAGTATTTTATTAGATAAGGAAAAGAAAAAGGCTTCAAGAGATTGAAGAGCAAGATACATAAACGTGTTGGGTTGGGAGGGAGAGAGTTTCTTGTTCTTGTTTTGTTTATCACAGGGTAGTTCTGGATACCTGTTAAGAGGGTATGCAGCTCATATATATACATGAAGAAGTCAGGAGCTACAGCTACGTTGTGCTTTGTGAAGTTACGTGAAGAGAAGGCGGTGAAAAAGTGGCTACTAGTGGTACTACTGAAAATTGTTAGAGCTTTTGTCTTGTGGGGGCCAGGCCAATCCTCTTCTTCAACACTCGTCTTCTCTCGCTCTAAATCACCTGTAATCATAATTAGTTGAAAGAAAAAGAAAGGTGCAGTGAGTAAGGATAGGAAAGAAAGTTTAGTTATGGTAATATTAATCCAATTAATGAAGTTAATCCTCTGAGTTTGTCAAGTGGAGTTGTGCTGTGCACGAGGGATTGGGAAAGGGCAAAAGCAAATTCGCTTCCTCGGCATCAATCACCACCAAGTTGTGAGTTAGGAGATATGTCTCATATTCTAAGGCAGGTTATGCATATGCTATATGCCAATTCCTTACACAACCCATGTGATTTAACACATCCTTAAGCATATATACGATCGATCCTTTTGATTATCTGAAGCCCACTTGAACATGAAAACATCTCTTGACTATTTGCCGAATTTGAGAGGTGCCAAACTTTCAGTACAAAAACAGGCCCCATCTGTTTCGTCTGTAAACTTGACAGCTTATGCTCCACAAACAAAGCTTCAAGACATCAAGGGTAGAAGACGAACATGTGAGAAAAATGTATTGATGATGCTATAACTTTTGTAAGTAAGAAAAATTTAAAAAGGTTTATCTTCATGGGATTTTGTGGAGAGTAGGTGCATGGGACCACAAAGTAGTTAATGGGGGAAGTGACAGTAAAATGGCAGTATAGAGAAGAGGCAGATGGAAGGAAGGGAACAAACAACAAAGAGAGAGACCAAATAGTAATATGTACGTGCTTCAATTGCAACCATTTAATTCGTATCCTCTTTCTCACAACAGAGATGAGGGACTGTCTCTCTGCGGGGGTGAAAGAAGAGGTTCTTTGCCCGGAGACATTAGAGAAGTAAAAGCCAACCTTATCCATCATCAGCACAGAAACAGAATAGAGCATGCAACTGCAATTTCCAAGTTCTGTATCTTTTTCTCTTTTAATTTTTTAACCTTTGGCTACAGCGACCCCCAGTAGCTTCTTCAGAAGAATCACTTTTTTTTTTGTTTCTTTTTCTCCTAGTTTTCAATGTATATAGTGGAAGATATTACTTCCCTGAAATCCATACCCACCCCTCCAATGTCAGATTCCATGTGTCTCCACTCTCCAGCATAATAAGCTGCTGTGGATGAGAGCAACGTGTCATGACAAAATACCAGTGGACAAGAACAAGTTGTGTCAAGATAAACAAACCAATGAAACCCGTAGAAAAATAAGGGGAGAAAAAAAAACAGACATTGCATAAGTGTTTGATGGTATGAAACTGAAGAACCAAACCCAATTTCGAATTTTATCATCCTAGTCGGAAAGTGGGGTTCACGATAATGTGAGATCCCCATTGACTGTTGTGAATATAGAGAATTTCACTTTTAGGATCACGTAGCGATGCCAATCTCACTGTGTCTGATCAGAAAATCATGTCATACACACCAAGTTGTTAGTGGAGGTCGAGTAGAATTTTTCATGGCAGAATAATAAACAAAAAGGTAGAGCACGAATGGTCAAATGTAAGTCTCAACGAAGGAAAAGAAGTGAAACAATGACGAGACCTTTCGACGTTTATGAAAATAGAAAAGATTATACGAGTCTAGAAAATCTAATAAATTCTCGGATTCCATGCTTCTCACCTTCCCCTCTTCTTTCCTGAAAAGGGTTGATGCTTAATTTCAGAATAAGTCACATACAGGCGAATGGAGATGTCAAGAAGTTCTTAAATTTTGGTTTTTATTCTTTTCTTTTTAGCTGGATTCTATTTGTCTTCTTATATGAATTGATATTTTTGCTTAGCTACAATCTTTCCATGGTCTATCCCATTTCTCTTCCTAAAACTCCCACTACCTTGTACCCAAACATGCACAAACAGTTGCATGCACACAGGCAAGCATTTCCAGTGTCCCAAGCATGGGGGACCAAAACTATAATTGATGTGCTGCTCAACAATCATATTATGTTAGTTTTTCAATAGGCTATCTTTTGACTGTCCTGCCATCTCTTCATTTATGATTTGACAAATAAGAAGCATAAATAATGTGCAACTAAACGATGTCTTTAAATGATTCTCAGACCTTAACAGAAGGCAGTGCATGGGTGCATTGAAAGCAAAACAGGCTATCTTAGATACTGATAAGTGCAATGAACGCAAGAATTTATTCCTAGGTTCAGAGGCACGCAAGGTCATTGAAATAAATAACAAGGGATGCTTTCCACAGAAATCAATCATTCTATTCCGAAAAGCACAGCATCAAAAAGGCATGTCTCCATCAAGGTTACAATCGCACAACTAACGCACTAACTGTTGGCCACCAAGCACTATTCAACACATTCATACAGCAAAATTCAGGCACACAATGCAAGAAACTCAAATACATCATGCTTGGACGGTTGGGCCACCAGGAGGGTAATAAAACAGGACTGGAAGATTTTATTTTCCCATGAGAAGTTTGTCTCGATCAATAGAAACTTATCTTGGTTGGTACAGTAGTCTTCGGAAGTAATCTTCAGCTTCATTTTCCTTTCCATGGAAGCAGGTGCACTCTTCCACATATACGAAGAGAATTTCGATAGCCTCTCATATTTCCCATCTTCCACATACAGCTATGGTATTTGCAATACTTTACCATGGTGCATATCGCAGCTTTCTGTACATATAATAAGCCGAAACTGTTTCTAAGACATGCAGAGTGCACAACAAATTGAATCCTTAAGCGTCAAATTTTAGGAATTTCCTCGCTGTCTTAAAGAAGGTCCGATGAGCATGGCCTTTCTAAATCTTAACAAATTCCCAAAACTTCAAAATTTTCCACGAAATCCTCTATTTTCTCAAAATTCTGTCTCCACTTTGGTAAACAAAAACATTGCTGCTCGGATCCCACTCCAGGACACTGGCAACCATGATGCAATAAAATTAAAACCAAGGAGTTCTAATAAATTGCAGGCCAAAGAAGTAAATAAGGCCAAAAGACAAAAGATATTGGGTAAGGAAGACAATACGTAAAAAAACTCAATTACTCGGAGTTGAATACAGCTCCTCGCATAAATTAGCACTATGATGCATTCTGGTCTTAACTGTAATCTGGAAAAAGTACAAGAAAATACCTCATCTGATGGCTCTGGGCTTTTGAGCAATAGACCGAGGAATACCCAAGATGGCTATAGTTCCAGCACTAAAGGCTGCAACGGCTCCAACAGCAAAAGCCGGTGAGTTTCCACCACCAAACAGTTGATCCCATGGTCCACTTCCTACTGACACAATGACCTGTGTTGATAAATAGTCTCAATCATAAAAATTGTTAGGTGGAGAAATTGTTATTGTAAACAGAAACAAAGTGATCGACGGAAAATTCAAATAAGATGATGCTAATAATTGCAAGACTAAATCCCTTGAAATCAGGCTGTTAAAGAAATTATTTCCATGTAAAACTAAATCCAATTGTACAACTAACTTAAGAATCTTAGATAGCATTGAATTGAATATCTCAAGGAACATGAAATCTAGATTTTACCTGATCAGGGTGTTATCAGCTTCGTTTTGTATTTTGTGAACAAACATAATGATATTATAATGTAATGCATGTAACTCTAAAATGTATCATACGCAGCAAATTGCAAAAGGGGACATGAAATTTCTATAGCCTTTCTTGAAATTCTTCCAATAAGCAGTTTGGCATCCAGTGATCATCTCATTTTACAAATGACAACCTTCCTAGCCCTTCATCTTATCAGAAAAAATGAGTATATACTTTTATTTCTACTAAAAACTCCTTTTCTTTTTCAAGGAAAAGGACAAAAACATGCACCTATGATCAGCCCATCCCAAACCCCATACACATGCATGTGTGTAACATGAGAGTTACCTGTGGGATTACAATTGCCAAATTGAGAACACCCATTGACAACCCTGCAAAAAACAATCATGAAAACAAGTAGTTATAGAGCCTTTCCCAACAACAGAAAAAGTTGAGCAACAAAATAAAGAAATTCCACCTTGGCCAAGTCCAAGAGGTTCAATACGTGAGGAAATTAAGGCATATGGAACACTATAAGTGATCTGCAAGGAAAATATCCCAATGACAACGATATCAGTTTCCTCCTTGATTACAGAAGAATGTTACAGCTAAAATGTAGGCAGTACCAATACAAATTGTAATCTAAGTTTATTCATTGAATGTAACTATTCTAAAGTTTTTCTATTGTTTAACTTACATTGACTAAGGTTAAATTTTTAGCAATTATTTAATGAAAATGTGTAATTTTATATCATGCTTCATGCACATATAAAAGGGTTATTATATTCATTCAATTTCATATTAGATACTTATTATGCATTTACAAATATATATAGATATAAACAAAGACAAGATAACTGATCAGATAAATAAAAAGTAGCTGGACAATAATATATAATTTGGAGTTGTACTTTTAATTCTATAACTGTAAATGGAGCTTTTCACAAACATTAGACCATCAAAATTATATCCTAATCAAAGATTATAATGCTATAATATAATGAAATATTGACCTCTTGGAAAATCAAATTTATACATAGTGTCAAACTTCCAACATCTTGTAAAAAGAAAGAAAAGGAGAAGCACTAATATAATACAGAACTAGTTAGCTAATTAGAGAGCCGTTCACTGACCTTGTTTTCTCTCAAATGGTAAAAGTTCTTGTTATCTTCATATCTCCTCTCTCTTTCGTAGGCAACCAAGCAGAATTAAGAAAATGCAGAGTCTATAATCCCCTTGAGCTATTAATTCTTATGGACTATCATTTTCATACCAAATTCTAATGGAAAATCCAATATAGAAATCTGGATCTAGGGTTTTGTAACCTATTAGACTTGATATGTACTACCACCATGTCAACTTTATGAGGAGAAGAAATGACCATATAAATATAATAAAAAAACTTCAGTTATCATATCAATTATGAACATTTTAAGGAGTTATTACAATTAGCATTAACTAGGAGAAGGGAATAAAATTTTAATGTTTGAAACTAACTTGTACATTTAGGTTTTGTTTGATAACCAGTAATAAAAAAGTGGGAATGAAAATGCAACTTTTATTCCTTAACTTTTACTTCTTTAATTACTATTAATAGATGAAACAAAGAATTAAGAAAAATTAGAATGAATTCTAAACAATCATAAACTTTTATTCGGTGTAGGTATAAGTTAGAATGAAATATCAGGAATAAGAGATAAACAGTGAACGAGATTATTAGAATATTTATCAAAATATTTTAGTATATTGCGAGGATATTAATTCTATTCAATTATTATTATCAAAACCATATATTACACTCTTTTATATTTAATTTTTAATAATTATCTTATTTAATTTTATTAATACTATATTAAGTACAACAAGTTTTTACAGTTCTTTAATTTTATTCTTATCATAAAATTTATTCATAGTTATTTAAAAATAATAATTTTATAAATCATTGAAAAATAATTTTGATTAATTACTTATAAAATACAAAACATTTTGATTAATTATTTACAAAATAAATCATATAATAACTAAATATAAGTAAAAAAAATCATTATAATTCCTAATATTTAATAGTACATACTAGTATAACTATGAACTTGTAAATCACATTCTGAGTGATTACATACCAAACACATATAATCAGTAATTTCATTCATAATCTAATTCTCACTTTCTATTCTCATTCCTATGTTTTTATTCCGATTCCTTCATTACTGTTTACCAAATGGCGCCTTAGTTGTTCATGCAATATTAGTAATTAAAGATTTGGAATACACCTAAGAAGAATTAATCATTTATGGCATTTGTTTAAAATGAACCTTAGGTGGCATACATGTAGAGAAATACTCTGATTGTTTCTGTTTTCACACACCCCAATGCACTTAGGGGCTCAAATACTGATGTTCAGCTAAGGAAAAATCTATATGTACATTTTTCACATATTCAAGCATAGCAGTTTAAATTTGCATTCTGCCACTATAAGATAAGGTAGCTCAGTACTACTGAAGACAAGGAAATCAAGAAACAGAGTAACCCTGGACAGCAAAGGCTACGGAGAAGCCAAAAGCTAGGAATACAACTATTTTAAAGTATCATCTTAAAGTATGAGTGTTCAAGCTGCAATACTTCTGGAAAAAGAAAGAACATTTTAGTAGAAGGATCTAGATACTTACAGCCAGTGGAAAGCCAAGAATTGCAAAGATAATCAATGCTGCAGCCACGATGCTACTCTGTGGCAGGTGATGCCCTATGTAGCCCATAAGTTTTGTTGCATATGAGAGCATGAGCATAGAAAGGAAGCAAAGAGCCATAAGTATATTTGAAACCCCCCACATAAAACCAGCTCCCCACTTTCGACACAGCTTTTCCATGAACAGAGATGTTAATCCAAGGATGAACGAGTTCAAGACCAAACCAAATGCACCCATTCTGACACCAGCATCATAATTATTTCCTTCATTAGGCTTACCACCATAAACTTCTCGACCCATCCAGTCTGTATCAAAGAGAAGAAATGGAAACCAACCAAGCCAATTCAGAGCAGTGACAAGTAATATTATCCAAACAGACCATGAGAAGTATTGGAAGGTTCCAAGCAGTTCCCATAAGAAAGCCTCTTGTTCATGGCATGACTCTACTGGAGCTTCTTCCACAGAGGGCTGAAATCTGTCTGACAAACCTAAAGGCATCTCAGGAGCAGCTGTGATGCTTAGATATGTAGTAATCATCATAAAAATAATATCAAGATAGAATGCAGACTTGAGATTGGCACGGTCGGCATTACATGCAGAGGTAACTGTAAAAGGAAAAATCCGGAACCAGCCACTGTATGATCCAGTAGAATAACCAAGTACATTACCAACTGCCATGAATAGTGAGAAATAAGCATTTTCTACTCTAGTCCTTCTGTGATCCTTTCCTAACATAGCAGAAGAATCAAAATAAGAAAAATACCAAGTTTTAGCTAAAAGTTTCATTCTTTTATACAAATATTTGCAATCACAGATAAGAATTGGCACTTCAACAGAAAAACCAACCAGATCAAGATAAAGAAACGAGATATCCTGAAAAAAAAAAAAAAGGAAAAGTAACTAGACAAATGCTTTTTTATTATTAAACTCAGTGAAACAAACAATACTTGACTGAATGCATTTAAAACATTTCTCTCCATCCAAATAAGTACCTACTGTTTACTGGAACAAGAAATTCTAACTTCCTCCGTTACTCTTCATCATGTCATTACTTGTTTTGTAAACAAGTAAATCTGGTTTGCGACAGGGAGTTAGTACACCGCCACCAGTTACAGTGCTACATCAACCTGTCATACTAGGATAGCAGCTCCTTCACGAGGTGCTTAGAGATCTCTACTTATCAGAAAACATATAATCTTCGAATCACTAAATTGCTTAGTTGAATCGTGGGATTTCAATTAAAGCGTGAAACAGAAATGCCTGACGGAGACGATAATTTGATCACGAAGTCACAGCAACTATTTCCCTCCCAAGAGGATGATAACAACTAAAATTACTGTAAGCCACTAGCCAAGTTACATTGTAGGTCCGTAGCTTGAGAAATAAGAATATTATATGAAACTTTAAAAAATAAAGGTAAGGTTATACCAATCAAATAAGAAATGCGAGGGTTTACTCATAAAAGGAATAATTATCACAATAATAACAGCATTTATCGTATTCTACTATTATGAATGATTAAAAACAAATAATTTAAGTTAACGAGATCATTATCTCAGTCTCGATTCGGTAAGATTTTATTCCAACGAACTAAAAGTATCGAATATGCAAGATTAAACGCATATGATTTCGAATTATAAGGTGAAAAAAGAAAATAAGTAAGGTCGATGTTCACCGGTGAGATCAGCGAGAAGTGCTCTACAAGGACCTTGAGTCATGTTATTGGCAACATCCAAAATCCAGAACCCGACTACAAATACTGCAATAGCTCTCGGCTTAGAGCTCCCACTATCACCCAAAAGCCAGCCGATATCGGCGGACTGGCCGATGATCAAGACAGAGAGAGTTATCAGCGAAGCGCCAATAGCAATAAACGGCCGCCGGCGTCCGAATCGGCTCTTGCAACGGTCACTCATGTGGCCGACCAGCGGCTGAACTATTAAGCCGGACAACGGGCCACAGAGTCATATTATGCTGGCCCACGCGTGAGGGATGCCGAGTTCTTGCACGTAAGGTGTTAAAAGAGAGAGCTGCAGCGCCCAACCGAACTGGATTCCACCGGCAATTGAGGTCACGCGGAGAAGTTGTCTTAAAGGCGTCCGGCGAGGTGATGGTGGTGGTCGTGCAGTTGGTGCTCGAGTCGGAATTCGAGCCCTGGTTCGATGTGACTCTGCTTCGGCGACTGGCATCCGTTAAATTTTGATATAATAAAAAGAGCAATTGTTTCCAGCGACGCCGTTTTCGGGATGTTTCAGAATTTTGCACTAGGCGAAGACCAGGAGACCTGAAAGTTGACGGATGGGCTGAGTACTTAAGCAGGCACTGCGAGTGAAGAAATTTACGGATACGCCCCAAGATTGATAAAACGAAGGAATCAATGGCATGAAGTTGCAATTTACGATAAAACCGAGGGCGATGCTGCTGTAGTGGAGCACATTTGTTGACTCCCAAATGACGTTGAATATCGTTTACAGGTGAGGAGAAGACAGGAACGCCCTCGGAAACCATAACGACATGGTCGTTTTGGCTCAACATAAATCATTAAAATGCGCATGTTTCGCTGTCGAATGAGAATAAACAATGCTTTTTCACGCACGCTTTTAGGCAATGGACCCAAATTCTGCCTTCTGGACCAAGAGTGGGTGGAGCGTTTGTGCTTTAATGAATAATGCTCAAGTCGTGACAAAAGGCTTACCTATTTTTTTTTTTTTGGAGTTACAAACGATCGAAAATTAAAACTATCTCATAAAAAAAATAGGCATCATCTCAAATAAATAAAAAGAGAGCGTCAAGAATCTCCTATTAAATTTAAAAAGTTGACGAAATGCTATGACCTAATTTAATCAGTAATCTGTTGCAAAATTATCTTCACGAGACATATGCCTAATAGAACAAAGCCAATTTTTAGCAAGTAAAGCTTGAATATTCACAATTAAAACAGACAGGGGATGAGAAGAGATAACACCATAAGTCATCATCTTTACTGTCTCCGTACTATCCGATTCTACCACGACCTGTTAAAAACTATAATCTTGTGCAAAAATCAATCCATCGCAAATGGATCTTAACTCTCTCATCAAAATAGTCGAAATATCAATTTGAAACGAATACCTCCTAGCCAACGACCAAAAGAATCACGCAATAATCCTCTACTCCTAGTCAATTCAGGATTAACAATAGAACTACGGTCACAATTTAACTTCACCCAACTAATAGACAGAGCAGTCCAATCCATCCAACACCTCACACTTTGAATCTTTGATTTTGAAACCAAAATTAAGGAGACATCCATGACAACTTTAAAGACACAACCATTCAAAATTGACAAAGAAAGATATTAATCGTTTTAAATTCATCGCTCATTAATGTATATCTAAACAGAATTTCATTTCATCATTTACTGCCAACAAATCAAACAGTAGAAGGTCAGGTCACATCATTGATTGGTTTTACTTTGGATGATTGACATTAGTTTAATGTTTCACCCTGCTTTTCGTCTTATGCACATGCTCTTTAAATTTAATCCACGCATCCAATGCTATTTAACATTTGAGTGACCATAAAGAAATCTCGTAGCTGGCTCATGACTCCTACTCCTCGTGCCACCTCAATATCCGCGTTACCACAGCTCAAAAGCAATGATAAGCAAATTAGATTTTACAGTGCATTAGGTCAGACTAATTTTTCTATTAAATCTGAATCTATTTCAATTGAATTTTGGTAATTTAAAATCTGCATATATTTAAATTAATATTGGTTCTGCCGGATTCTGGCTGAATTGTACGTTGCCGTTTGGATCCATGAGCCGACTGTTCTGGTAGTGACTTCGGTGATGAGATCCCTGCAAAACAAAGAA
>JAOQMQ010000002.1:3783732-3798621 GCA_027563845.1 Erythroxylum subrotundum | reverse complement strand
TTCCATTCTCTGTGGATCGACCCCATTTACCGCTATACGCAATTTATATTCGTTTGGTGTTTGGGATTTATTTTTGGTGGATTCGACACCCATCACTTGACCTGTCCTAAATTCACAAGGAAGCTTAATGTATACTTCCTGTTCCAAATCGTCATATAGGATTACATTCTTAATGTCCATTTGATGCAACTCCCAATCTCACAGAACCGGTGCAGAAGGAAAAATATGAATGGTCATAAGTTTGGTAAAATGTCTCGTGAAAATTGAGACCTTTAATTTGTGTGAAACCTTTTGCTATCAATTGTGCCTTTTATCGCTCAACTATTTCATCTGACTTGTAATTGATCTTACAATCAATTGACTTCTTTTCGAGTGACAAAGTCTCTAAAGACCATGTATTATTCGCTTCAAGTGCAAGAATTTCTCAGGCCATTACATCTCGTCATTTTACACTTTTCAAAATCTCTACATAGCTCCTAGTCTTAACCTTTGAGGTTATGGCCACTAAAAATGCCCAATAACCTTGAGAAAAATTATCAAACATCATATAATAAACTAACGGATAAGGAGTACCTGAGGAGCTTTTATGTTATAGTGGCATCAAAGAGGGGGAGAAATTATAGCTAAAAATGGCCTCGAACTTCCTGTAATGGCAGAATAAACAACATAGTCCTGTATCCGAGTCGGTTGACGAGTCATTCATTACAATCTACTCTTTATTGCTTAAGCTCTAGCAATCTTCTAGTGTGAACTATTGCCTACCTTTTAATCTTCTCTCTGATCACTCGTCTCTGGCATAGCAAAACTTTCCTTAAAGTAAAGATAAATATCTTGAATTTGACGCTCAATTTGTTCATTACTTTGAGCAAAAGGAAAAATATTTTTATGAAATGAAACATCATAAGAATTAAAAAAAATCAGCTTTTTCAAGGTCATAAAGCCTCAAACCTTTTTTCCATATGTGTATCCTACAATGATACATCACTTACTTCTGGGCTTAAATTTATCCTTTAGTTTTAGATCATTATGAGCATAACACAGGCAACCTACACTTTAGCATGTTTATAGGATGATGTAACATTAAACAAAATATCATGTGGTGATTGTTTGTTCAATTTAACAGTTTAAGTTCTATTTATTAAATAATTCGTAGTCAACGCACATTCACCCTAAAAACGAACAAGTAAAGTTGCTTGAAATTGCAACGCCCTTGCTACCTCTAAAATATTCCTATTTTTACATTCTACTCTCCCATTTTGCTACAATGTATCTATAACACCCCACTACCATAGAATATTTACTAGAATGCCCTGAGGACATTCCAGTACATAACCTATAATAATGGCATGTTAGAGCAGTGATATTCTCAAACCTTAACTCATTTGATTCATCATTTTTACTAAAACTCATCATTCATGAAATCCTATCCTTTTTCCATAACATATCTCAATCATAAGTCTCAAATAATTCATATTCGACATTCATCATTTTAAGTTGATAACTTCTTTATGTATACCTCAATTTCAGTTCAATAACATCCACACACAAATCAAAATTCATGTTTGATCATAAACACCAAAATAGAACATATTCTTATACAGTTCCATCAAACATTTGCTACATATGTTCTACTTCATTTTTCACCTTCATTTCATTCCTAACTATTACTTTAAATCATCTCAATTCAAGAACATAACTCAACATCTTGGTTAACCTAACTTTCACTTTCATTAAACCCTTAGTTCCTAACTCATAACGTCTACATAGCAACTCATCACTCATGGTTTTCATACTTTCAAAACAGAACACAAACTCATGTACTCATCCACCAATTTACTGCACCTAGTTATCAACTTCTAGTCTAATTTTGAAACTCTTAAAGACATAATTTGAATTTGATGTCTTCATGAAAAATGTAACAATATGTCTCTAATAAAATCAAATAAAAAATTATCTCATTTAGATAACTACAGAACAAGTTATGGCTAAAATACAGGTGCTTAATCAGTGGAAATGTTATATTTAACATTTTCCAACACACTCTCTTCCTATTTTCCAGATTTTTATAACTTCTTACATTTTACATCTAACACATCTTGTACCTAGATCATATTTTCCACTTCATTTCCTCTTTATTCTCAACTCCATTTCAACTCAATATCATTCACAAACAAATCATGATCTATATTTGATCATTAACCCAAAAACAAAACATATACATGTACCCATTCATCATCAATTTTCTGCACTCATCCAACACCATTATAATGATCATTCAACCTCAAAATAATCTCTATAACAATTTATGGGTCATTAATCATCATACACATATACAAAAGCAAGATATTTACATACACATTTCATCACTCATGTTCATCATACATAAAACATAATTTATGTCCATTTAACCTCTAAGTATCATCATACATGCTTCATTTAACACTACCCATGAAGATTAACAAGTTACTTACTTGATTTAGCTTCAAATTCTTCAAACTCTTCAAGAACTCCAAGAATCCCTAATTTTCCATGCATCATGTGATCTTCATGGAGGTTGGAAGGTTTAGGTTTTCTTGTGGCAATGAAGAAGAAAACATGGTGGAAGTGGCAAGTAAAAGATGAGAGAGCTAGTTTCAACGTTGGTGGAGGTTGGCAAAAAAATTCATGAAGAAGGTGAAGAAGCTTTAAAAACTGAAGAAAGTCACGTAGAAGAGAGGAAAGCAAGACAAAAAATAACAATAACTTGGTCTTTCAAGTTAAAAGAATCGTGAGAGAGGAGTGGTGAGTGGTAGTGACACTTGTCACCTTCCTATGATCCCATTTGGACCCTTATTAAAAACTAGTTTATTTGTCTCCAATTTCTAATCCAGTTGTCTCCCAATTTTCAATGACATTTGTCAATAAATCACAAAGTCATTTATTAAAATTGTCACTATCATTTGACAGTCAATTCTACTACCATTTAATAATTGTCTTGCCACTTGGCATTTTTCCTAATAAAAAAATACCTCAAAATTTCAGAAATTTTCTAAATTTTTACCAAAAATTCTGAGTGTATAAATATACTCTTCAAATCAATTTTCAACACATAAAAATCACAATTCTCAACATAATCACATTTATAACTTAATTATACCTAGAAATGTCAATGAATGCATGTACAATCATTTTAATGTGCAAAAATCAATATTCACGTGTGTGTGTATGCTATATTATGCATGAGCATGAAGTGCATTTTCTAACTTCTTAATAACTTTCATATACACAATTTTAGGATTCTAGCCTTTAACATGGGATAACGGGATGTTACAGTATCCATGTAACTAGTTCTATGAATAATATCTTTCTCTTTATATAATTCTCGCATTAACCCTGAATCAATGAATAATGTCATTCTCTTTATATAATTCTTGCATTAACCCTGAATCGAACTCAAACCCATTATCACTTCTTATGCACTTTAAAATCTTCCCAAATAGAGTTTCGACCAATTTGAAAAAATCTATTAAGCATTAATTAGCCTTACGTTTTTCTTTCAGTAAATAAACTCAAAGTGCACAATTATAATCATCCACAATAGTAATAAAATAATATACACCATAAGATGACGTCTTACTATAAAATCCTCATAAATCACAGTGGATAAGATTGAAACAACTTGCAGCATTGTTAATACTCAATAATAAAGGAAAACTTGCTCGAAAACAGGCATTACAAATATTATTGTTCTTAAAATCTATCCTACTAATATCTGTAATAAAAGATAAGTGTTGATTTGACTAATGTTTAAGACGTTGATGCTAGACTGTGAAGGAGTCCACTCTCTTTATCTTCATAGTCGAATGCAAACTTATATACTTGAAGTGGTTGACCCTTCTGAAGCTCACCCACTCCAATCAGCATCATCCGGAAACAATCTTGTATTACACAAAGCTCATTAGTGAACATAATTTGATAATTTAACTCAGTAATCAACTAGCGTAGGGAAATCAAATTACAAGTCAAACTAGGCATATAAAGGACATTAATTAAAGTCACGTCTTGACTTAATATGATTCGACCCATCATTGTCGCAATGGTCTTGGCTCTATTTGCCAAAATTACTAGCAGAGTTGTTATTTCTTTGTCATTGCACATTAAATCCAAGCAACTTGTCATATGATTAGATGTGCCACTATCTAATATATATATAAGCTTTTTAGAATCCTTTACAAAAAGCTTCTCAGAGTTAACACGATTTAGAAGTGTTAATAATTTCAGAAACTGTTTGCTTTACAAGCCTGGAATGTTGCTATTGCTTTTAAAATTTCCTCGTGCAACATATGTAAGGTTTCATTCATGCATCTCATACTTAATATATATCAATTATATGCTGTAGAAAATAAAATGGAACCTTAAAAACCAGATCTACTCATGCGTATAGATATATAAAACAAAAACATAAATTGTAAGATGTTTACATACCTTTCCGATGATTTCCTTCATTCTTTAATCTTCTCCGCGTTGGGTTGTCGTAAACCACAATGATCAACGTAGACCATCTCTAGTGAAAGTCCACACGAAGATATAAGGATGAAACCTGACTAGGAGATGGCTAGAATTCTTTCTTTATGCTAGCAAAGACAAGAACTCTTATGAGAGTTAGAGATGCATGAAAATGATTTCTATTTTTTGCACCATTTGGCCTTCCATAACCCCCATCACCAATGGAGAGTTATGGGAAGTTAATGGTTATGAATAACATGCATTAATGAAAGTTATGGGAAGTTAATGACCATGAATAACATGCATTAATGGAAGTTTTGGGAAGTTAATGACCAAATTGGCAGCCAACAACACTTGTTTCTAATTCATTCCATGCAACGTTTTCAACCACGATCACATCGCGATACAATCCCAAAACACTCTCTCATATCTTGAATCACTATTCAAGACCATTTTACTCATCTTTCGGATCTCTTATTTGTGTGGCCCATTAGGTTCCCGGTTATGTTAGCCACTTGAATTAACGCTTAATTCAAGTAAGTTAAGTTGTACCCAATCACCACCCTATGAGTAACCCCTGAAAGGAACCGATGAATAGAGTCAAAGCAAAGGATCAGTATCCGAGATATCCTTGAGCACCTCAAGTCAAAGGATACTTGCACCATTGCTATAATGAGACTATCATTGACACTGGTATAGAATATTCATATGATTGTCTCATAATAGGTCAATCCAATGTACTTACTATCCTTAGTAAGCATCCACATGTTAATTCTAAACAACTCACGTCTATAGCTTATGAGATCTATTGCTTGATATAATCAAGGAGTATAACATGTGCTAGTCTATCCAGATTAATGATATCCCATCTTATTAATCCTATGACAATGGAAAGTTTAGATACTAAAATAATTACACATAATATAAATCTTATTATCATGATCTCATCATGATTTCCTCCATGCTATGTTTTGTATCAAGGAATTCATTACATCAATTTAAGATCAACACCAAATCCATAAATGTATGGACATCGAAATAATGAAAAATGCCTTTATTAATCATAAAATGATTTGTACAATAAGTGCTAAAGGTGATTTCCTTTAAAGCACTTCTCTAACAACATAAAAAGCTTGAGCCCTTCTTGGGGCTCATTCACCTCCTGAGTTGTCCTACTCTCGATTACGGGCTGACGCAGTGCAATTTTGGCCTCGTGGCCCTCTCCACCAAATGGGATTGTCGACGACATCAAAGCACTTCGAAACTTCATGGCCAGTCTTTTTATAATGATTGTCCAACCTGAAGACTAAACTTTGGATTGGCCGTTGGTTGCACCACAAAGGCCATCGCCTCAACATGTTCTTCTTAGCCTCAAATGATAAACTTATGGCACTCTTCTCTAGTAATCAAAGCATAAGTCTCACTGACAGTAGGGAAAGGATCCATACTCTGATAGAAAAAAACTAAAGAGACAATAATTTTTTGAAGTTTGAAATATTATATATATATATATATACACACTCACACAACCTTATATGTAATCAATGATACTTTCAAATAAGGTAAAACATTAATCCCTACTTAAGATAAAGTAACTCCTATTTATAATTGTATTTCTAATATTATAAAACAATAACAACAACACCCAGTTATAGTCTCGCTAAAATACAGGGTTTGAAGATGTCCAGTAATATGATATCTTATCCTTATAAAGTAGAGAGATTATTTCCAATAAACCCACATGTAATGCAAATTAATAATAATCCAAAATATAAATAAATACATATAACTATACATATAAAAATATGTATTATAATACATATATAACACGGTAAAGATTAACAATATAAGATAAATTACGTAAATAAATATACAAACTAATAAAAAAGAGACAAGTACAAAATTAAATCACATCAGCTATTGCGATAAAGTAAATAGCATAAGTAAAAAATTACTCAGGCTAAACAACTAGGAGAGAAGTACTACTTAATCAAAATATTAAGGATATCTATAAAAAAAATGACTCAAACAAGAAAGTTTAGAGGACTTAAGAGAACGATAAAGATCTCTCTACATGAGTTTATTTATCCGTATCCTAGTACATCAAAGTTTTCTATTGCAGGTCATGTCCTCAGTATGTTCCAGCAAAATCATTTCATTATTGATCGCTTCAACCCAATTCTTTTTAGGCCTTTCTTTTTTCCTCTTACAGTCTTTAAATGTTATTTTCTCACTTCTCACTAAAGTGTCAAGGGTGTTTCCTTTTCACTTGTCCAAACCACCTAAGTCTTGTCTCTCTTAATTTATCATTGATATTCACCACTTTTAATTTGTCTCTTACCAATATATTCTTAACCTTATCTCCTCTAGTAAGGTTACACATCCAACGAAGCATCCTCATCTTCGCCACCATTAGCTTATGAATATGCACTTGTTTAATAGGCCAACACTTCGCTTAGCATAGTCAGTTTAAGCGCTCAACGATAGAATTTACCTTTGAGCTTGAGTGGTATCTTCTTGTCACATAAAACTCCTGATGTAATTTTTCGTTTAAGCTACCCTGATCTAATACGATGGACTATATCTTCATCGATCTCTCCATTACTTTGAATGATAGACCCTAGATACTTAAAACACTATTTATGCGGTATAACTTCTGAACTAATCTTTACCTTTACATCGAGATCCACCCTATGGCCTAAAAATATAAACTCTAAGTATTCAATCTTAGTCCTGCTCAATTTAAAACCTCTCTACTATAATGTATTTGTCTAACGTTCTAACTTGACATTGACTCACTCTTTTGTCTCATCCATTAAGACAATATTGTAAGCAAACAACATACATTAAAGCCATCCCCTTGAATACTATTGGTGAGCTCATCCATCACTACTGCAAATAGAAAAGGGCTCAATATGGAATCTTGGTGTAACCCAATATCGATAGAAAAATTTTCTGTATCTCCCCCTATCGTCTTTACTCTAGTCTTTACTCCTTCATACATATCTCTAATAATCTTATATAAGACAAAAGAACTCCCTTAGTCTCTAAACACCTTCACAAAATTTCCCTAGGTACGCTGTCGTATACCTCCGTTAAATCAATAAAAACTAAGAGTAGATTACTTTGTCTTTCCTTATAATAATATGAATAATACAAAATATTAATTTACAAATAATTATTTATTTAATAATAATAATCACTAGTAACTGCTAAATAATAATTTTATAATTAATCTTTATTATTAATAATATTTATTTGTTAATAAACATAACATAAATTTAGTGTAAGTATTTTTTTAGGCATGGTTTAAGTGGTTAATAATGATTTTAAAAAGTTTTTACATGTTAGTGTTTTAGGGTTAATTATAGAAAATTTTTCGAATTTTACTAAATTTGGTAATACTAGCTTAAACTTTTAAAAGTAGAGCTAAAATGCTCCAACTTTTAATTTTTGGCAAAAGTAGCCAGATATTAAGTTTTCCGTTAATGTGGATGATGTGGTAAGTCATATTAAATTAGTATTTTACTACGTAGCTGCCACATAATATATTTGTACTACGTACGAATTTTATTATTTAATAAATTAAAAATATCAAAAAGCCTAAAATAATTATACACTCTTTCATAATGGTAATAGAGATGAGAATGTTACGTTGGATGTGCAATTTTATTAGAAAAGATAAGGTTAAGAATGTAATGACAAAGAACAAATTAACGATGACTAATATTATTGAAAAATTAAGAGAGATAAGGTTTAGCCGCGTAGGTAGTTTGGATATATTAATAGAAAACACCCAGATGCTCCAATAAGAAGATGTGAAAATATTGTACTTAAAAATTGTAAGGAAAAAATGAAGGCTTAAGAAAAATTTAAGAGAGGTGATCAAGAATGATACTACATTGCTGAAACTTACCAAAGACATGATCTGCAATAAAAAACTTTCTAGTACTAAGATATAGATAAAAAATCTCTCATAAAGAGATCTATTGTCATTGGCATAGGTCTTTTAGTATTTTTCTCTTATAGTTAGCCTAAACTTTTAAATATGTAATACTTACCTTTAAGGGATTTATCCTAAGTTTTTTTTAATTATAATCTTTATCGTATTATTTAGTTTATTAATTATTATATATTTTATTTAACAAGTATTTGTTGTTGTTGTTGTTACTATTATTATTATTATTATTATTATTATTATTATTATTATTGTTATTGTTATGTTTATGTTTATGTTTATGTTGATGATGGTGATGATAATGATTATTCTTTCTCGGTGTATCATTTGAAAACAACTTCTCTTATAGTTAGAATAAGGTTACGTACTATTGAACATCTCCAGATCCCACGTATCAACGAAATTTTTATTGAATTATTGCTTGATATCTTTCATTTATTATATAAATAATTAATATATGGTACAAATATAATATGTGGTAGCTATTTGGTAAAAATAATAATCTATATAGCTCGCCACATCATCCACAATATCAAAGAACTTAATGTTATATTATTTTTTGTTAAAAATTGAAATTAAAATATTTTAGCACTACTTTTTAAAGATCGAGTTAAACGAGTAAAGTTTATAAAATGTTCTTTTACTATTAGCCCTTTAAATTTGTTATAGATTTCTTTGTTATATTTTAAAAAGCAGATGTCTAAGTTATGAAGGATAAATAAATATTCATCTGGCTTTTATGTCTTTGCATGTTTTTCTTTAAATATTT
Source organism: Erythroxylum subrotundum (assembly GCA_027563845.1). NCBI lineage: Eukaryota > Viridiplantae > Streptophyta > Magnoliopsida > Malpighiales > Erythroxylaceae > Erythroxylum > Erythroxylum subrotundum. The sequence goes on along the minus strand of JAOQMQ010000002.1, from coordinate 3,789,409 downwards.
TTTATTTTTTATACTTGTTATAAAGCCATTTAAAGTACCTTAAATTATTTTTATCTCTCAATTAGATATTAATTGCAAAATATCTTAATATGATAAATAATTTTTTCATATTAATATATTAAAATAATCTTTTCATTCTAATTTAAATATTTATTTAGATAAATGAAAGGGTTAAGAAATTATTATTTTAATAATCATTGGAAAATATCATTCGTTTAACCAAATATGGTTGGTGTGAGTGGTTCAACACTTTTATCCCTTAACCAGAGGTCTCGAGTTTGAGCCTTGAGAATGGAGAAATCTGTTTTGCCAACACTTTACCCCTTACGGGCTGACCCAGTACGAGCGGGGAGAAGTCTAGGTGTGAATGACTTAAAGACGTCTTCTCAAAGTTAGGACCCTCTTAAGACATCTCGTAGCTAAACCAAAAAAGGAAAAATATCATTTAAATTATTTATACGTGCAAAATTATCATTACAACGATTATACTTGCTGGCCATCGGCCATCGATGCACTCGTCGGAAGAGAATGAGCAATTCAATATTAATATACAATAATTTAAATAATATTAGTTACATTAGTAATAAAAATCACCCTAATAATTATATATTATATCGGCACCTTAGATAGAGCCCTGATTAAAATCAAACCCAATCCAATTTACCGAACATCTTCTTTTAAAAATATAACAAAAAAATCTGTAACAAATTAAATGTTCAATTGTAAAAAAAAAATTATAAACTTTACTCAATTTTAAAACAAGATACAGAGCATTCAAAATAAGATATAGTAATCTCGTCATGCACATGTTTTTGTGAATTAATATAAGCATCATATAATATGAAACGATCTCAAATAATTTAGTTCCAAGAGGCAGGCAATAATAGTATATGAAATGATCTCAAATAATAACGACAAAATGAAGCTATTTTAATTTAATTGTTTCATAACTAAGTTCGGACCAAGAAAAAAAGATTGTTTGAACCCGACACGACTATTATCATTCTTACTTTAGAGAAAGAGATTGATCAGATGTTTAAGAGGTACTGATCGCAAGAGCACGCGGTGATTAGGATGAGATGCAGTTTAGTTACAATACCTTATCAGGAAAAAGAAGCACTGAACTGATATTATTCTCTGCGTGAGTTAGTGGGTATAAACATAAAGCCTCTTTATGCAAAGATATGCATATGGCTCTCTTTCTCAGTAGGAGTATTGCTGCAGGAACCTGCTATGTCATCATCAACGGTTTACTGCAGTGTTATTATCATCTCAATCACACCCCCACATATATATTTCTTTGCTTCTTCACCTCCTTCCTCTGCAACCACCATCTTAACCATCTCAGAACTTTCCTTCTCTCTAACTTTTGTCTGAGGAATGGATCTTCTTCGGTCTATTTTCTTCCTTTTCCTGACATTTGTTTCTCTAATCTATCCTCTGCGAGCTTTTAGTCATACACAAACACAAGCTCAGTTTTTCAATTTAGTTAAAGCTTCTCTTTCAGGGAACGCCTTGTCTGACTGGGAGGTTGGTGGAGCGAAGCCGTACTGCAATTTTATTGGGGTTGGCTGCAATGGTGAAGGAAAGGTTGAGAAGGTTGACATGACAGGTTGGTCATTAACCGGTCGTTTCCCATCTGGGATTTGCTCTTATTTGCCTAAGTTACGTGTTCTTCGCCTCGGGAACAATCATTTTCATGGCGACTTTCTTCACAGCATTGTTAATTGTACTGTTTTGGAAGAGCTCAACTTGAGTTTTCTGTATCTCACCGGAACACTTCCTGATTTCTCGCCTCTGAAGTTTCTTCGGATACTTCACATGTCCAACAACCTTTTCACTGGCAAGTTTCCAATGTCAGTTACTAATCTCACCAACCTTGAGGTACTTGACTTCAATGAAAACGCCGAGCTCAGTTTGTGGCAACTTCCAGAGAACATTTCCAGGCTGACAAAGCTCAAAATTATGATCTTGAGTACTTGCATGTTGTACGGCCCAATACCAGCTTCAATTGGAAACATGACCTCTCTTGTTGATCTTGAATTAAGTGGGAATTTCCTTACAGGCCCCATTCCAGCAGCGATTGGATTATTGAAGAACTTGCAACAGCTTGAGCTCTACTACAACTACCACCTTTCAGGAATCATTCCCGAGGAACTTGGAAACTTGACAGAGCTCATCGATCTGGACCTCTCAGTCAATACGTTGACAGGCCAGATTCCAGAATCTATATGCCGACTTCCCAAGCTGGAAGTTTTGCAGGTTTACAACAACAGCCTTACTGGGGAAATACCAAGTGCTATAGAAAACTCAACCAGCCTGCGCATATTATCACTTTATGATAATTCTCTAACAGGTGAAGTGCCGAAAAATCTGGGGCACATGTCAGACATGATTGTCCTAGACTTATCAGAAAACCGCCTGTCAGGTTCTTTGCCAACAGACGTTTGCAAGTCAGGTAAATTAATGTACTTCCTTGTCCTGGATAATATGTTTACCGGAGAGTTGCCTGATAGCTATGCCCAATGTAAGACACTTATACGTTTTCGAGTCAGTCATAATCGATTGGAGGGGTCAATACCTGAACAACTTTTTGGTCTAGCACATGCTTCGATCATTGATTTGAGTTACAACAATTTTAGTGGTCCGATTGCAAAAACAATTGGAAGTGCTAAAAACTTGTCAGAGTTGTTCATGCAAAACAACCTGATTTCAGGTGTTCTGCCCCCCGAAATTTCTGGGGCCATCAATCTAGTAAAGATTGACCTCAGTAATAATCTTCTGTCTGGACCCATTCCCGCTCAAATTGGCAATCTAAAGAAGCTAAACCTACTTATCTTGCAAGGCAACAAGTTGAATTCCTCCATTCCTGAGTCATTTTCTTTGTTAAAATCTCTCAACGTCCTCGATCTCTCCAACAACCTCTTGACTGGCACCATCCCAGAAAGTCTCATCGAGTTGTTACCAAACTCCATCAACTTCTCAAACAATCGTCTTTCAGGTCCAATTCCTCTTTCACTTATTAAAGGAGGGTTGGTAGAAAGCTTTGCAGGGAATCCAGGTCTTTGTCTTCCGGTCTCTGTTAATTCATCACGCCAGAATTTTCCAATTTGTTCTCAAACTTACAACAGAAAGAAGCTAAACTCCATCTGGGTGATAGGAATCTCAGCATTTATCATTCTTGTTGGAGGTCTCCTATATCTAAGACGTCGATGCAGCAGAGCAAGAGATGTAATGGAACATGACGAGACCATGTACTCGTCCTTCTTTTCATACGATGTAAAGAGTTTCCATCGAATAAGTTTCAATCCACAGGAAATCCTCGATGCAATGGTTGATAAGAACATAGTGGGGCATGGGGGATCTGGAACTGTGTACAGAATTGACTTAAGTGGTAAAGAGGTTGTTGCAGTTAAAAGGCTATGGAGTAAGAGAACCAAAGATTCAGTTTCAGAGGATCAGATGATTTTGGACAAGAGCTTGAAAACTGAAGTAGAGACTCTGGGGAGCATAAGACACAAGAACATAGTCAAGTTGTATTGTTACTTCTCCAGTCTGGATTGTAGCCTGCTTGTTTATGAATACATGTGGAACGGAAACCTGTGGGACGCTCTTCACAAAGGGTCCATCGATCTGAATTGGCCTACCCGTCATCAAATAGCACTTGGAGTCGCTCAGGGCTTGGCATATCTCCACCATGATCTGTTGCCGCCGATCATTCACAGAGACATAAAATCAACCAATATCCTACTTGACGTTAACTGTCAGCCAAAAGTAGCAGACTTCGGAATTGCAAAGGTTTTGCAAGCTAGAGCAGGCAAGGATTCGACCACAACTGTTATTGCAGGAACCTACGGTTACTTGGCTCCAGGTAATTTACTATTGCAAATCTGAATTAGATCATGAACATGCTTCTTTCAGGATAACCTTATCATTTTTTTCTTAATTTGCCAACCATTTTATTGAACTTTAAACACTTCACTGTCACAGAATATGCATATTTGTCTAAAGCAACCACCAAATGTGACGTCTACAGCTTTGGGGTGGTATTGATGGAACTAATAACTGGGAGGAAGCCAGTAGAGGCAGACTTTGGAGAGAACAAAAATATTGTGTACTGGGTATCTACAAAAGTGAACACCTTGGAAGGTGTCATGGAGGTATTGGACAAACGCTTATCGGAAACTTGCAGGGATGAGATGATTGAGGTTCTTAAGATTGCCGTCCGATGTACCAGCAGGAACCCAGCCTCTCGCCCAACCATGAACGAGGTTGTTCCGCTGCTGCTGGAGGCTGACCCTTGTAGATTCGATTCATGCAAGTCGTCAAGTAAGGCCAAAGAGGCATCAAGTATCACTAAGATAAAGAACCAAGTTGATTCATGAGTTGAAATTAGGAGTTTACTATAGACTAGGATTAGCCTCTGAATATCACCTAATAGACTTTTGTCTTAAAGAGTAATTTACAGTATATTTCTTCGTTACTTTCCTTTCTTTTGTTTCCTTGTTACTCTTGTAAGAGTTTATATGGAAGGAACTTGATCGAGCATAGCTGCTTTAGAGTAACGCTTGGCATTCCCTAACTTTTCAGACATTTGTTTCCTTTTTGCTTTTTCTTGCTCTTTATCATTGCTCTTTACTAGTGGAAAGAGGGTCTAAAAGAGGCACATTATTGGTCATGGGTGGAAGGTTCTGATACCCCATTGGCTATTCTTTTGCACTCAAAGTGTTTAAGTGGATCCTGATTCTTATAATAACTCAGTGGCATGATTGATTCACGCACAAGAAGTCCTACTTTAACGAAGCTAATCCTCAAGAAAAACATATCAATCAAGGATTGGTTGATTAGCATTCTTGTCTCCATTTTAAGTTAGGGACAGAAGTGAAAGGAGAACCCTTTTCTTTTTCTTGCTTTTTTACAAGTGAAATTTGATTGCTTTTTCTCGAGTAGTAGCTGTAAGGATGTGACTGACACTAAGCTTGTGTGACCGTAGATAGCGAGGCCAAGAAGCTCCACTCACATGTTGGAACCCAAAAGTTGTCCTGACTCATCAGGCATATGATTCTACCATTCGTGTACCCTATATATCTAGCATTTGTGGGTGGGAAATGGTATTTGTTCCGAGTCAATTCGCAGAAAGAAATTGAGATTCTTCTATTCTTTGGGGAAATTATAACAAGCATTTGGACTGCCAAGAACAGTCAATCATGTTTAGTGCTTAAACCAGTGATTGTTCTGCCAAGTAGATGTAACTGTATCTCCACCTCGCAACTTGGAACAAGCATAAATTGGTAAAATATAAAATTAAACAAAACAGTTTTTGGTAAGAAAAGACCAGGCATCCCAGGACGTGTCTCTCTATGATAAGAAGATAATAATCCAGGACAGTCATGTCCTCTAGGTACAAGAAGGGAAAGATTTACAGGAAAGTTCAAAGTAGAGTAATAATTACATGTCCACTTTTACCTCTGTTTTATCCATTCTGTGATCACCAATGGAAAAGAGGTGGTGATCGCAATGATGGGTTACACTGAAAGAACAAAATTTTGTGGTTCTTAAGAAAGTTGTCTTTTCAGGTTAATGGCAAAGCAATTTCCTGTTCGTACTACTCGTTAATGGTCGCTAATGGGGAGGCCACTCATCTACCTTAAAAATATAAATTATAGAATGGTAAAGC
>JAOQMQ010000002.1:3764581-3775494 GCA_027563845.1 Erythroxylum subrotundum | reverse complement strand
CTCCTTCTTGATCTCTTGTAAACCAAAGACCTAGCAACTTTCTCCTTTTTCTTCTTCCTTCTCCCACTCACGACTCATTCTTCTCCCTCTCTCACTTGATTTTCGTCCCTCTCTCCAATTTGCAAGACAACTCTATTTTTCTTCTTTCAATTTTTCCTTTTATACTCTCCCAATCACTTAAGCCCAAGCCCATTAGGTTTAAGTTACTTAAACCAACTCATCTTTCCTTCTTCTCTTCTACTTCATTGGGCTTAATTTAAATCTCTAACCACTTAAGCCCAATTCATACATCTTATTCATTAATTCATACTACCTAACATACTTAATGCTACCTAACTTAATTAAATGATATCATACTATTTATGTCAACTTAACTTAATTCATCTTAATTCATTAAACATAGACTAAAATCAAATAAAATAAATAATAATAAAAAATTTCAGGGGCCAACAATAATGAACTTTTTTCCCCCTAAAATCTAGAACAAAAAAATTGAGGTAGTGTCAAATTTAAATTTATTTTAAAATCAGGTTTAGTTTGATTTAACCTAAATTAAAAATAAGTAATTAAATATTTTCATTTTATTAAATATAATCAAAATAATATTATTCTAATTCGAAAAAAGAATAAAAAGTACAATAATGTCGAGGAAAAAAAAATTTTGAAGACAAAATAATAACAACATAACTCACTATAAGGTACTATTGGATTATCTGCTACTTAGTACCGTCCTAGTTTCTGGACAAGAAGATTCTCCAATTCCATTCTCTTCTTCATCAACAAAGAATACTTGTGAGCCAATTCTTGGTCTCCGGCACTAACTGCAAGCTTGCTGCTGAGAGCTGTACTCTTTCCCTCGTACAAGCAGGCTATAGGTACAAAGCTTCCCTTTTTATTGCAAAGCCAACCATGGGCAGCTCTCAGTGCACCTCCAAGCGAAGCAGAATCTGCAAGTCAAAACACCCCAGAAAAGGATTTCCATTATGCAAACTCAAGAGAACACGTTCGAGCTTGAAAAGCAGTAACTCACATACCAGGTCTCTGAACAGTATAGACATCACAGCCAAATATCGAAGCAATAGCTTTCAGAATGCTTTTATTAGCTGATGCTCCCCCAGTAGCTATTATTCGTTTTGGAGGGGAAGGCATGCCGAATCGTTCAGTATGACCTCGCATGGAGAGAAACTGGCCCTCAACCAATGCTCGAACCTGCTGAATCAAAGAAATTAGAAAGCCAAGCCCCAAAATCTTAATCTCAAATGCCGGTTACTTGGAGTACCGACCTCGGAAGCGGGATCAAATGCTTCCACTTCCTGCTCGGTCAGCCCTTCCAGACTATCTTCCGTGAAATTTTGGAGCATATAGCGATGAAAGCCAACTGGGTGCAGAGATAGCTATAAGTCTATGATTATGGTAATAATGCTGAAGCAGTAGGAATATACATCCCCTTGGAGAGATGGAAAAAGTGCAGATACAAAATATAATCATTGATCGAGAAGAAAGAAATGGATCTTATTAGGGTTAGAAAGTTTCAAGTACGCACTGGGAAGTGGAGGAAGAATCTCATGATCTTTATAGTAGAAACCAACCTTTCCACCTATTGCGGAGATCAGAGTGAGAAATGGAGAAAGAAAACATCAAAACCTGCCATAAAAATATTATTAGCATGCATAAATACCATTAAGTGGTGATGTTTGCTCCAGACATTTTTCAAAGGCATCCCAAGACTTCTCAGCATAGCAATTGCGCACATCTGATCAAAACAGTTGTCAGATAACGAAAGCTGCTAAATGAAGCTGCTGAAATATGAAGAATTATATCAGTACCTTCACGAGCCAGAGAACCATTTTTGTAACACAACATTACCATGTATCCTTTAGTGTGCACAGGATTGGGGAAAACATGGCCTTCTAATCGAGGTTGAGGCTCACTTGCAATCCCGAAAACCTTAATAGGAAAAACGAGATAAGCCAGTTATGGAAGGATTCAATCGTTCTCTTTACAAAACAAAGAAAAGAACCGAGAGTGGAAAAAGATAAATCCACTCGATATAGGAAGTTCAATATCTTGGAGTGGAAATTTCCTTTTCTCAGTGTTTGAAGCTCAAGGAAAACACTCAGATGGCTTTTTATATCTCCACATCCTTTTCAGGAACAAGGGAGGATCATAACAGTAAGATACACCATTTGTGGGCTTAACAGATATACATGCCAGGAATGTGATAACTAAACATTTTAGGCACAGTATAGAAGACAGTGAAATTTTGGTTTTCCTACGGTGTCACTAGTGCCAAGACTAATTGCCAGATCCCCTGGAATGCTCAGAGTTAAACCTGCAGGTTTGAGACTTGAAAAGTTTAGTACTATCCAGAAATGCTCAGTTTAGCTATATTATATATGGTAATAATGAATTAAGCAATGCCAAGCGTCAAATAATGATGGTACAAATCACATAAAGAGCCAAAGATCAACCTGCTAAACTGTTGGGGTTGTCTCCAGACCACTGAACAACCACACAACTCTTCCTGAAATTGTACCTGTTCAGAGATTTAAGAAGCCATCATGTGTTACATATTGACTGAACTGGAAATGGAAACACGACACATGAAAGTTTCTAGTACTATAGCATTAGTAATGCACACTTCCAAATGAATTAAATGCCCTATAAACGAGTAAAAGTAGAGCACGATATAGCATTAGCCATCATTAAGTGCAAAGAATTTAAATCCAGTAAAAGATTAAGCAGTAAAATTGGGAGGCAAAGATGGAGATGCAGAGGCAATGTTGCTATTGGAACTAACCTGTCTGCATAGTAAGCTGCAATCTGACCTGCAACGGCATGAGCAGGGGCTAACTTGCCAAGTTTTTCCTCTAAACCTGGTGCTGTTGCCTATAATTGACAATAAAAATGAAGCATGAAGAACAAAAATCTAGCAGCTGAATCAATGAAGCAACAAACAATCAACAGAACATACACAACACAAACCTCTAGAGCTACTTTTGACCAGATTTTCTGCTTTATATCCATCAAATTCATCCCAGCCCCATCAGTGTGGTCAATACAAGCATATGAACCAATAAAAAGAGAAGCCATAAACGAGCTAACAAGTGAGATCCTCTCAGTATTATCATAGACATGAGGCTGTGTCTGATATAGCTTCCTAATCTGTGGTCCTGTGAATCTTTCATATCCCCTTGATCCAGTAATTTGAGCCAACACCAATGCACCACCAACAGCCTTCTCTATCTCCCTACATTGCACGGTCGTGCTGCTGTCCATCCATATCGGCGATTCCTTAACAGAAAAGGCATCACTAAATTGATCAACCAATCGCTTCCTGGGGTCCAACGATGAAAGTACTGCATCACTGCCCTTTTTCCAGTAAACACTTCCATGCTGCTGTCCACTACCAGAAACAGCAGCCACTTTCTCAAAGTCCAATCCTGATTCAGAAAGCCTCTGAAGAACAAGATCAAGAGCTTCTATCCACATCAATGTAGGTGAAACGATCTTGCCATTGTCAGTGGGGTCTCTATATACTCCATCTTTGGTCTTGTAATGTGGCAAATCAGAGTCGAAATTTACTAGCTCTGATTTAACAACATTGAGATTGGAGTCCAAAACGGTAGCCTTCAAGGACCTTAAACAATCAAAATCTCAAGGGAATAAGAGACACACACAAATCCAAGTAAACCCATCAACGAAAAACATACAAAGACTCGAACTTGGCCATCTGGGTAAGTTGAATGTGAGGGCTTTACATTGAATAACTAAATCTAAAAGGATAGATACAGAAAGAGAAAGACTTACTGAGTAGAGCTATCAAAACCGAGGAAAAGAGAGTCAGGAGGGAGTGATGAATCCGCCATAACTACAGCACCCATTCGCAGACACTCTGTTACCAAACAAGGGAGACCCGGGAAGAGAATTCGGATGTTAGTAATTGGTGCTTATCATCAGCAAAAAGACAGGTGAGTTTGTATGTCTTTGTTGGATAATGACAGGATGATCGTCAGAGAGTAACCACGTCATGAGTTAGTGTTGGTTTTATCTATTTCAATCCCGAAGTAATAGAGATCTCTTCTGAGTCAAACAACGTTGTTCGGATAGATTCGTTATTCCAAATACAACCTACCCCCATTTTTTCCATCTTTTTTCTTCGTTATAATAAATAGGGATGAAATTGGGCGGTTGGGACGGGCTATGGGCTAATTAGCCCGTCAGCTATTTATAGCTTCCTGTCAGGGCACGGGCAAGGTCGGGTTGGGACTTGGGACAGTCTTCACCTGTGTCCAACTCGTGGCGCGATCGGGTCGAGCAGTTCTGGCCCACAACTTTGTCAAACCCGAGCTGGGCGCAATGGATCGGGCCAAATTTATTATTTTTATTTATTTTAATAATTATTATTATAAAATAGATAATTGATCAAGTTTCATTAATTATTAGGTTTTTATAAATTAAAATAAATTAATTAATTTTTATTTAATAATTATTTTAATTAAATTTTAATTTTTTCAATAAGTAAAAATAATATATTTAAAATAGATTTAACTTCTATGCCAATTTTTGCACGTACAAATAGTGTAGGCAATAAGAAAGGGCAAAAAATACGAGTTAGATCATATCATTTTGCTTAATAATAAATTAAATTAATTTCAACTTTTATAAAATTTGAATTCAATTAAATTTTTTAATTAACTTGAGTTAAAATAGATTTAGTTTATCAACGAATTTTAAATTTTGTTGAGTTTTTAAAATTTAAAATTAATTCTATTGAATTTAAAATTCTAAGTTTTTTAGATTTAAGTTTAAACATCATTTTGAATTCAAATAATTTAAACTTTATTTAATTAAATTAAAATTGTAATTCTTTGCTTGAGTAATAAGGAATGCACTTTATATCTTTACTTAAGAGTTGTGACTTTTTAAAATGCACTTATGAACTTTTCTTATGATTTTAAGATTAGATCTCAATGGTTTTAGATTGCAGGTTCGATACCACAAAGACAAATTAAGGTTGGGATCTAAAGAAAGTTAAGTTAGATACAGGCCTTTGATTGAAATGAAGCAGAATTTGATGTACAATAGTGTCTTAATGTCCATCTTAAATATGAAAATTAATTACTAAAAAGATTGTGAATAAAATAAATAACGACTAAAAACTTAATCAGTTTGGTCAGTTTAACTCTAAAAATTTTGAATTGTCTAATTTTTCGATTTAAATTTTAATTTTTTGGTTATGTTTTCAATTTTCAAGTTCAATTTTCTTAAAAATTCTTATGTTAAAAAATCACTAATTTGTGTAAATTAATAAATTCTTATAAATAAAAAATTAATTGATGTTTATTTAACAATTTTAAATTAAAGTTTATATTCTTCGGAGGACAATCTCTTTTAATCATATTTTCTGATTATCTAATATCGATTGAACCTTTTAAACTTTAAATTTAATATTTTGTCTTAAAGTATATTTTTAAAATATGAACAAAGAACGTGATTTTACATGAAATTTCTATAATTATTATAACTTAATTTTTAATGATAAATATTCTTAATTAAATAAAATATAAATCTTAAAACATTTTGTATAATAAATAACAAGAGACTTTTAAATCATTTTGTAAGTAGTAACTAGAGATGACTTTGAAATCAATCCTACGTGGATGACATTGAAACTTAGCCAACAAGTCAGTTCAGCGTGGCATCTTGTCTCCACAGTCCACACTCATCTCTCATTGGGAGCATCATTGTTTGTTTGTTGTAATTCCCATAATTACCCTTCAAAGTTTCAAGCAGCAACCGACTCAATGTAAGGCTGTTTCAGTAAATACACTGAAAGTCAGGCTTTTCTTGGTGCTATAACAGGCGGTCCCGGAAACGGCCATTTCTGATTTAACCCGGTTCTTGTCCCCAAATCCGAGAAGCTAAGTGAACAGCGAAAAACCGGAGATGGAAGGCGAGTGCAAAACCGCGGTCGAGTCCCTGTCGGTTAGGTTTCCGGCGAGAGAATCGTCTTCGGCGAGTCCTCGAGTGAATCACGGCTCCGTCCAATTGCTGCTTCAGAACCATGCGAATTTCAAGCTCAGTGCTGCGCCGCTTCGGTTCATGTACTCTAGCGGTGAAGGAAAGTGGCAGGACTGTCCCGGAGAAGTGGTCGAGTCTTTGAAAGTTGCTTTCGCCGAGGGGAAGACGGTCGTCGATGCTTCAATCGGTGGCGTGAGTTATTTGTTTGATTTGTTGCGTATGTTGCAGGTTGATCTGGAGAGTGGGGCACAGAGATCAATTGCTTGGATTGATGTGAAGGGGAAGTGTTTTTTCCCTCAAGTTTGCGTATGCGAGGAGATGGAAGGCGAGTGCAAGACCGCGGTCGAGTCCCTGGCGGTTAGGTTTCCCGCAAGAGAATCGTCTTCGGCGAGTCCTCGAGTGAATCATGGCTCCGTCCAATTGCTGCTTCAGAACCATGCCAACTTCAAGCTCAGTGCTGCGCCGCTTCGGTTCATGTACTCTAGCGGTGAAGGAAATTGGCAGGACTGTCCCGGAGAAGTGGTCGAGTCTCTGAAAGTTGCTTTCGCCGAGGGGAAGACGGTCGCCGTCGCTTCAATTGGTGGCGTGAGTTATTTGTTTGATTTGTTGCGTATGTTGCAGGTTGATCTGGAGAGTGGGGCACAGAGATCAATTGCTTGGATTGATGTGAAGGGGAAGTGTTTTTTCCCTCAAGTTTGCGTCTGCGAGGACGGTGACGATGATTTGCAGGAACCGGAGGTTCAGAGTATCAAAATCGAGGTTATGGTTGATGGAAATTCTACTAAAGCACAGCAAATGGAGGGAGTTCAACAAGAGGCCGAGGTGAGTTCGACAAAGAAGGAAGATGACGACGACTTTGAAGGATCAAAACGGCAGGATTTTGTAAATTTGCCTGAAGTGGAAACATCTAGATGGCCGAGTACGAGGTTACTGCCTGAAGGTGAGATCGTTTTCTCTATGTATAAGGACTTCTTTTTATCTGGAATGAGGGGGGTCGATCCAGGTGTTACTATTACGGCAATTTATCAGTGCACTCGCGTGGGTCCCTTGGAGAAAGCTCGTTATGAGGTTTTTGAGAAGCAAACTGAGCTTACAAGGGCTCTTCGTGGTTCGTGCAATATGGTGTATGCTTGGCATGGTGCTTCTGCGAAAGTTGTTGATAACATTTTAGCGTATGGGTTTGGGGTGCGTGGCAAGAACTTTGCTGGAGTTGAACCTTACCGTTCTGGTATTTTGCTGTCCCCTTTGGCATTGCCATTCGAGAGGTGAATCTTGCTATTTGTGAATTTACAATGTCTTTTTAGTGTTAGGGTTACTGATGATTAGTTTTATTCGTGGGTTTGTGTTTCTTCAGTGCTAAGTTGGCTGAGGCGGATAGTAATGGTGAAAAGCATGTTATGCTGTGTAAAGTAATACTAGGAAATGTAGAGAAAGTGGAACTGAGATCTAAGCAGTTTTATCCTTCTAGTGTTCACTATGATAATGGTGCTGATGATCCTAGGAATCCCAAGTGGTATATTGTTTGGTCAAGTAATATGAATAGCCACATTATACCCGAGTGTGTTTTGAGCTTCAAACTTTCTAATTCAGTGCAAGGTAAACCCCCGTTTCTGCTTTTAGTCGTGGTTAACTCTTCCTGAACTCCATTTTGGAAGGAATTTCATCGCTTTTTTTTGTTAGGTCATGTGAGGAGCTTGACATCTCTGAGGTATTCCCTCCAAGAACTTTGTAAAAAAATCAGAAACTTGCTCCCTCCCTCCAAATGCCAGGAAGTGGAGACTTTATATAATGCTTCTAAGGTAAAGATCACAGAAATCTTGCTTCACTCATATTATTGATTGTAATTTGTGCTTGGAGAGTTACTGGTGACATTCTTTTTGTTCATTATTTACATTGCTTATTACAGGATGGTAAGTTGGCCAAGAATATTCTCATAAGACAGTTGCGACAAGTTGCTGGAGATGAGGTGCTTAAGACTGCAATCCAGGAGCTTCGTGGCTTACCATGAGTTTCTCTCAGGTTCTTACTTCCTTTGGGAGGAGAAGGCTTGCTTCTTTTAATGATAGACATGTAATATTAGCTCACTGTCAGATAATAGTAGAATTAGTAAGGAACTGTTACAGTGCATTGTAGCTGAAGTAGCAGCCTTTCATTTTCAATAATAAGAAATAAAGGTTTTACCTAATTGAAAGATTTTTTGCAATCTCTTTGCAATTATAAACAAAGTACTATTTTGTTTAAATTTCCCTTCAGAAAAACTTCTGAGGTTCATAAGCATGCTATTTTGTGGCTGAGACAGTAAACATGTCCGATGCTTGATTGTGTTCTTGTGCACATGCTAATTAATGTTTTTTATGATACCATGTTTGATTTGAGGAACAGTTAGTTTTGAGTTCCACAGAAATCGGAGTTTTAACTGCTCGTAAAGCTTTTATCATTACTATAGACTTCATGTAGGTTGTTGAACGAGTCCTCTTGATTGCATGCATGAAAATAAGATCAACATGCGATTAAGCTTGACACGTGTTACATGCATTTATGAGGTTTCAAATAGTTCTTGTAATACCTGTTGCATGAGCAATTGCGATCATCAAATCTTTGCTTAGTCAGTATATATTTAGTTTCTGACAACATGACAGTTCAGCTACTATTTCAGTAGACATAATGTCTTATTTATGAGAATCTTAAAGATGCGAATCATTTCTATGCTTTATGGGCCAGTGCCTTCCAATCTGAGGGAGAAAGTTACTAATTGGTATGGTGTTTATGATGTATTGGTATTATGTGTATGTCATATCTTGGATCTAAATCTTTCATGGTAATCTCCTTATTGGTATCCTTGCTGCAATAGGTTATTGAGTTATATTTTGATCTCAACTAGTTTTAGGATTCTGTCTGGAAAAGTTTGTTTGACCTACTTTTTATTTGCTTCCTACCGAGTTGGAATTTAAAATCTACCAACAATATTACAAAGATTTGATGTTGATTATGAGATAATGAAGAAAGGACTGATGTTCTTGTAATAGGCTTTAATTAAACAAGTGTTGATCATGTTTCCCTTGGAAGTATGCAGTCTAAGGCTTGCATTTTCACAACATGCAAATTGTAGCTCTTTCCGGTTCTATATTTAATGGAATTGAATATAGCCTTTGGCATGTGATTTTAATTTTTTGACCCAGTGCAATTGTACACTTCAGGACTCGTCTAAAATGATAAGGAGTTTAGCAGGTGTTAGATGGAAATCAACTTCAGATTGCTGTTCATGAGATAACGTGACCATTTTCTTTTCTTATGACACATATATTTTGTGAATCTTGAAGGCTTCTTTGTCTCATCTTTAAGTTGAAACTAATGAGATAAGATTTGTTCCACGTCAGGAAAGATTGATCTTCTTGACTTGTGAGACATGTGATTATTAATATATTCAGTACGATGGAGGCGAAACTGCAATCCCAGTGTCAATTCAAAGGTAAATTGTTGCTTAATGCCTTTTCACTGATTTGAGTGTCAGAGATGAACATTTCATTTTCAAAGCATGAAGGATTACATATTGGATGGATTTTCTTTTATACATGTTTTCTTTGGCTGGTGATCTATAAATTGTAACCAATGGCTACTATATTATTTTATTTTGGATGGATGATGGTTACTTCTCCACCTGGTGGGTCCATACAGTTGTGTAACGTTAATCTAGCCCCCCCTCTCTCTCTCTCTCACACAGACACAGACACACACTCACACACTTTTGCTTGGCATCTGCTGGATGCTTAACTTATTCAGAGTTCCTTCAATAGTTCAATTTCGTTCTTGTTTTGGCTATAGAGTGCTTGTCATATTGTTGCACTTAGTGAGCGCTGGTCAGATTATTTATAGTCTTTTCTGTAGTATGATTTCTTTGTCAAAAGTTGGATTCCAGCAATGAAGAGAAAAACGCAACTTCTACTGAAATATGGCATATCATTGTTGTGGAAATCACGAGATTGAGGGATTTCCTTCTATTTTGATCTTCCTAAATTGGAGGCAATCTCCCCTAATTATATCTTTCCGTAGATGGGTTTCTTTCCTAAATTAGAACCCTGTTTGTACATTACAAAACTCTATATCTTGTACAGAAAAAAAAGAAGAAATATTAGAGAAGTTGTTTGTTCCCGTGGAAGTAGGTTGGATTAACTGAACCCACCTATAATTCACTGTCATTCTTGTTCCACTCTATTTTTCTACGTGGTATCAGAGCGTGTGTGACCGCCATCTTCAATGACTGTCACCACTAGCAGCTCCATTCCCTCTGAAATTCTCGATAGCGAGAGGGAGGTGTTCCTTACCATAGTCGCACAAAATGTGGAGTCTTATTCAATCTCACAGTGGAGAAACTACCGAGAATGGGCCCAGACAGTGAGGTTGATGATAGACGGAAAAGGAAAAATGGGTTATCTTATTGGAGAGATGAAGAAACCAATGTTTAAAAAACGGGACTGGGCATCGAATCGGTCGAAGGAAAGGTTTAAAGTTTCAAGGTTCAAATGATAGTGAACTGTTATAAAATCGGTATATAATAAATAAGGAGTAAAATTTATAAGTAAAAATAACCACAATCTTCACAATGATTAAGCAAGCATTCCAAAATTTATTATCTAGAATAATTAATACAAATTTTTTTTTCCTTTCACTCTTTGATAATTTGATTGAAAAGTGTTTATATACTTTTGTAGATGGGTTTCTTTCCTAAATTAAAGCCCTGTTTGTACATTATAAAACTCAACATCTTGTACAGAAATAAAAAAGAAGAAGAAACATAAGACAAGTTGTTCCACGTAAGAGAAGTTGTTCGTACCTGTGGAAGTAGGTTGGATTAACCGAGCCACGTAATTCGCTGTGTTATTCTTGTTCCA
>JAOQMQ010000002.1:3749565-3760482 GCA_027563845.1 Erythroxylum subrotundum | reverse complement strand
AAATAGAAGGGTTAACTTGATGTAAGAGATACCAATTCATAAGAAGAATGATATTCTCCTCTCCCAAATACTCTTAAATTTTAGTTTCGATTTTATATCAAACCCAAAATAAAATTGGACCAAAATTTACATCCTAATTTTTAGAATGCGCCTCAATTCCTCACCGTGTTCGTCAATAAGTATTAATCCTCTTGCGATTGAATGACATGGCTGTGTAAAATGCCACCTGGCAAGACGAGAGCAAGTTATATGTATATACTCTTGGGACTATAATTATTTAGGTACAGGCGTCCACGTGAGACAACGCGTATAAGTACGCGCTCAACCTGGCTTCGTCCGGCCTCTCACTCTCTCTCTCTTTCTACTTCACCATCCAAGAAAATTACACACACAAAAAACCAAGCATACATTTTCTCCGGTCACTCTCTCTCTCTATATATATACGTGTTTGTTATATGTATTCACGCCTTAAATATCTTCCCCCCTCGACCCGGTCTTCCACACTACTAGTATTCGCATTCTCCGCTGTTCTCCCTCCTTAACTCTCAATTTCTTCTTCTTCTTCTCTTCTTCTGATTTTTAGGGTTTGATTTGCGGACATGAAGCTGCACGATGAAACTGTGCTGGGAGATTTTGACCGAGACGATGAGGTATCGGTGGAGGATGAGGTGGTTGCGTCGTCGATCGCCGTAGGGTATCCTCTCCAGAGGAATCTTGTTGTCGTCGGTTACGCTCTTACCTCCAAGAAGATTAAAAGCTTCTTGCAGCCCAAGCTTGAAGGTTTAGCTAGGTATTAATCTCTCTCTCTACTGTAATCCTCTCCAGACATTTCTGGTTTCTCATGATTTTTTTTTCGGTTGTTTTGATTGTAATTTTCAGTGGCAAGTGTGATTTAGGACAATACGCTTCTTTCGACGTGGTTTTAATCCATGTCTTGTGCGTTCTTCTCTTTAATGTAGAGGACGCGAATATTCTTTGGCCTTTTAGAGGTCGCTTTCGTTTAGTTGTCCAGAAAGTGATCTTTATAAAACAAATATATTACATCTGATTGAATCTTAATTGAAACTATGGTTACTTATTCTCTATAGACATCTTACCACCCGACGTGTAAAAGGACTTGTTCGCTCAAACGTTGTTGATTGGATTGCTTTGTTACCTCTGCCCCTGGATTTAGGGACCATGCAATGGTTGTTTTATCGTCTAGAAATAATTTGGGAGTTTGGTAGTAACTATTTCACTTAACTGGGTATACTCCATTTCATAGTGTTCCTGTACCCACTGGCCATACTCGACTGTATGATTTAACAGTAAGCCCCAACACATGTATTGGCTTCTTTCCTATTTCATTGCTCTTTGTTGCTTTGATTAGTTTAATAGTTAGGTTGATCAAACTTACTGACTCTTTTGGTAATATAATCTATGCCTCCGTAATTCATTTGTCAGTGGTTGCAGTTGTTCCTAATTGTTTGCTGTGGTGCAGGAACAAAGGGATATTATTTGTAGCCATTGATCTAAACAGGCCACTTTCAGCTCAAGGCCCTTTTGACATTGTATTGCATAAGGTTAGAATTTCCTTTTGTATTCAACTTCCTCTATGAATAAGTTGGTTATCATTTGATTACCATATTCCTATTATTTTTCATGTGCTTGTGCTGGAAAGAGGAAGCTTATGGATCGATTATTACACATGCATGATTAACTACTCCCTTTGCGTCTATGCTAGGAAATTTGACACATTTTTAATTTCTCTTTTTCTCTTCTCCAATACAGCTAATTGGATGCGAGTGGCGGCAGATTCTTGAGGTAATTTTTGCTATGTAAATTTCTGATGAACATCCATAATGTTGTATTTGCTTGATTGCTTGCATGCTCCTATGGTGTCTTCCACGAAGATACAGGATCAAATATAACCGACTTTTGAATGCTTGAATCTTATTTATGTTTGACACAACTTGCAGAATTCCTTGCTCTTTCTCCCATCATGAATCATGACTTGATAGTTGAGATCGAGGCTAGAGAGTGGCGATTATTCTACTTCATGGCCATCTAGCTGATTCATTCAGGTTTCCTGAACATTGTTTGCAGAAAAACATTTTGTTTTACTATGTTGACCCTTTATGTCAGTTGAATATAGATTGACTAGTAGGCTACCTTTACCAACCATTTTAAAATTCCAAACATGAAATTCACTTCACTCTTACTATCCAGAATTTCTTAAACCTGTTTATTGCTTTACCAGTATGATCAGGTTTTTGAACTATTATCATCAAATTGGCCCTGTTGAATTCACAAGACAGAGTTGCTATGATTGTAGTTGCAAAAATTTTTGACCTCATCTATTTCTTCATTTGTTGATTCCTTCCAGTTGGAAGCACTTGGATATAATCCTTGTGGTCATGGCTCATAATACTGTTTTGAGAAATGCTTGTCTGCTTTTCCAGAGATTTTATCTGGAGAGTATTATATTCTAGTGTTGTTAGCTGTGATCCCTGCATCTCATTTCCTCTTCAAGTTTCATGCTCACTGACAAGAGCTCTCTTGGAGGTGGAATCCCAAAGTGACATTGTGAATGCTAGTCTTTATTAGGAAAATTTGATTTTAGAAAATAATTTCACCGTCATGGATCATTTGTTTTGTAAACTATTGAGGTTATTTGAGAGTCGCTGTTTGTAAAAAGTGACCACTGCAGCTAAGTTACCTATACCATCTCAATTTTAGCCATTAGACTGTTGACGTGCAGTAATGATAACTAAAATATTATCCCTTTTATATTGTAAATTGTTTTGAAATTTTGCACTGTTTCTTCTTCCAACTAGTGGTGATGGGATGTTGTTGTAATGCAATATGGACTAAATTGGAACTTCATTGTTTAATGCTAAAAAGGTAAATTTTGGTAATTGAATGTTTATTCATGTATCAAGCCCAAGTTGAGTGTCTATATATCCTAGAAGAGGAGCTATTCATGACTCTTCCTGCACATTCTGTATTTATGTAGCAGATTATGTTGATACTATATAATTCCCAGTAATTAACTTGCAGATATCCAACAGGATTTTTTTTTTCATTTCACTGGTTTGAGATGAAAATTCTTCAGGTCTATGATAATTTCATTTTATTTGCTTATTATTTATTCTAGGACTATAGGAGGATACATCCAGAAGTCACCGTTCTTGATCCTCCAGATGCCATACAGCATTTGCACAACCGCCAGTCCATGCTTCAGTGTGTTGCTGAGATTAGCTTGTCTGATTCTTATGGTATATATTATTCTCTGATGATAAAATGAGGAATAATTTTATGCCCAGATGACAATAATTACAGTTTCTTCATCCAAGCATCAAATCATTCGTACATTATTCTCTTTGTGCTTTGAAGGTAAATAAAGTTGTATTTACCTGATTTGTTATTATGCTGTAGGAAAAGTAGATATTCCCCGCCAATTAGTTATTAAGAAGGATGCATCAT
Source organism: Erythroxylum subrotundum (assembly GCA_027563845.1). Lineage (NCBI taxonomy): Eukaryota > Viridiplantae > Streptophyta > Magnoliopsida > Malpighiales > Erythroxylaceae > Erythroxylum > Erythroxylum subrotundum. Next base: position 3,757,017 of record JAOQMQ010000002.1, on the reverse strand, counting down.
CAATCCCTGATACAGTCTCCAAAGCTGGGCTCGCGCTACCACTTGGTATTTTTTGGTCTCAAACTGCATCTTCCTGTATGTGTAGGAATATATAGTTCATCGGTTTCTAGAAACTGTTTTGAATGTGGAAATATTTTAAGGGTTTTGTATGTTCGCAATTGGTCATAGCGCATTTCACCTATACTAATTGCCCCCATTTGTTTTAGTTGCAAAGCCACTAGTTGCTGATGGGAGTACCAAATCACACGAGTTATCTCTTGCCTTTGATCAACGCTCTCTTCGAAAACTTGAACCTCCACTTGTCCTACAGGAGTTTGTTAACCATGGTATGTAGTAATGAATTTGCACCAAGTTTCATGTGTACCACTAATGTGTTATAATTCCAGAAGTGCTGTGATATGTGTTGTAGGAGGCGTTATGTTCAAGGTTTATGTTGTTGGGGAGGCAATAAAGGTGGTCAGACGCTTCTCTTTGCCTGACGTCTGTAAGCGGGAGCTTACCAATAATGCTGGTGTTTTACACTTTCCAAGGGTTTCATGTGCTTCAGCTTCTGCAGATGATGCTGATCTGGATCCTCACATTGCTGGTTAGTTGCCTGATCAGAGTCTTTGGCCATTGAGTTGCATCTTTATAAGCTTATTTCCACCTTTTCAACGGATATCTTAGGTAACAGAAATTGTTAGATAAGCTCTGCAGCGATAGCTAATATTAAGGCATGTCTATGACAGATGAGTATTTTCTAATGTTTCTTCTGATACAGAGCTCCCTCCAAGACCCTTACTTGAGAAACTGGCAAAGGAACTCCGTAGCCGGCTGGTAGTTTTCCTCATGTTCACTACTGATTTTTCAACAGCATGTATATATATATATGGCAAATTGCAATAGCTAATGTTTACTTAACATATTCTTTGTTGTCTTTGATTCTATGTAGGGCCTTCGGTTGTTCAACTTAGATATCATACGTGAGCATGGGAAAGGAGATCAATATTATGTCATTGATATTAACTACTTTCCAGGCATGTAAAATTGTGATATTGTATTTCAATTATTTGCCTTTAAAATTTTGAATTGCTTTCAAGTTGTAAGTCCTCTGAGACCCACTTTTCCCCATTTCAAAACCTCGTAGGTTTATGTTGTATCATTTTTTACAGGGGCATGATGATTGCTTCCTTTAACTTGTGTAGTTTTACTGCTGCAGGTTATGGGAAAATGCCAGAGTATGAGCATATCTTTACAGACTTTCTCTTGAGCCTGGTACACAGTCGATACAAGAAAAAGTCCTAAAGAGTGAAAGCATGCCTGACGTGAATAAATAAGAGCACCATATCAACATCTTCCTGGTAGTATATGGTGGCTCATTCACCCTTTGGTCACAATGTATAGTAATGTAGTTCCTACTAGCAGCTGGAGGTAGCTACATGCGAAACGCAGGGACCTCACCTGCAGCTCGGCTTCTGTAATTGCTCAATTGCTGGATACAGGTCTTCTAATGAAAAATCTGACACCTTCAAAGATCCTGAACACATTGGAAATCACTTGGTTCTTCTGGAGCATTGTGTTCCTCTGGTCACAACGACCTGTGGATTCTGCATTAAGAAGTGGAAGCACCGATGCTTCAGGAGTATCCAATAATGCCTCGTACATTTGGTCTTCTTCCAAGGTTTCATTTAGATCAGCCACATGAATTTGGGTCATATACACAATCTTATATGGTCTGTACAGATATTTCGTGTTGGTTTTATCTCCCTAACCTTGTATTGGGCAGCAGTAGACTAAAACCATTTTAGGTATTTGTGTATATGGCGCTCTCTGCCATTGTACATTCTCTTCCATTTGAAGTCGATGTTTCTTTTCTGTGCAAGTTGATTTAGCTTTCCCTTATTATACCTTCCAAGTCTCAAAAAACTCTATTTTATGCCTGTTAAGTTCCTAGGAGGTTTTGTAGTAATTATTATATTATTTATGTAAAGACTGGCTATAGACAAACAGATAATAATTCACCAGAGGACTTGTGTCAAACAGATGGTAAGCTCATTCCACCACAAGTACTTTACTCGAACATGATTCAGTTTTTGCAAGAAGTAGCGTAAACATCGCGGCCCAAATGCCCAATTGACCCAGGACAAAGCACTACAAACTTCGCTTAAAGTAGAACTAACCGGACTAACTTGTGACTGGAGCTTGTCGAGCAGGAGACGACGGCGACTCCGACGCATTAGCGGCATCGACGTCATCGGCCGATGAAACGAGAGACCATTCGGGAGGCAGTTTAGGCAGCGGAGGATACGCAGTAGGTTTGCGCCTAATGTCCCAAGGCTGAGTCTTTTTCGGCCTAGTCTTCATGTGATGTTTCGTCGCCTTCTTCTGCGGCCTGGAAGAGCACTCTATCAACAACCCAACATCACCCTGACAAGCTCCCATTGAAGTTGGTCTGGCCAGAGTTGAGGATGGTTTAGGAACCACCACGATCGGAGAGCCAAATATGGCAGAAGCTGACATCTCTGTTATCGTCTTCTCTTCGCCGCTTCCAACACGGAAAAGCTAAAGAGGCGATGATGCTTATTGTACTTCTATACAGTAAGAGCAATTCGGGACCTTTCAATTCGGATTGAACTTTTTGGCACATAGTTACAGAAGTAACCTTCGTTTGATTGGGCCAATGGGCTTGAAGTTTTCATGACATGGGCCGAGCCCAATAACATATTTTTAATTTTTTAGTTCATTTTATTTGATATCCATAGCCAAGATTAAAGGGGGTACTTGGTTGATGGATTTAGGAAAGAGTTAAAGGGTAAGGAATGAAAAGCGAGTAGTTGGTTGTTGATTATCATTATAGGGGGTAATAGTTTGATATCACACTTTTAGGGAGTCCTTCATACCCTCCATTTAGTAGATGAATGAAATTCATTTCTTAGTAATGACTCTTTTTTTAAAAAAATTTAATACTAATTAATCAATATATAATTAAAATATAATAAATTTTTATTTCTTAATTTTTTTACAAACCAACCACTGTCAATGATAATGATAATCATTTCTTCCTCTTAACCAACTATCATAATTATAATGATAATAACCATTATTATTCCTCGTTATATTCATTCTCATTCCTATTACCATCCCGTGTGAACCAACCACTCCCTAAGGCTTTGTTATCCTTCTAGGTTGACTTCTATGATACGTGAGATGTCCCTGCGGTCAATCAAAGCGATTCCACCGCTGGTAACCCTGGATGTGACTCAACCTGTTCGTAATGCAAGTCTTTATCTACGCTATGTATATAATATTTAAGGTTTAGGGTTCAAATAAAAATAATGACATTAAAAAATACTAAAAATTAATTATTCATAGTTTTCAAAGATAGCATTATATTTAATTCAATTTGAATTTTTAAAAATAAAAGAAAATTAAATTCATTTTTTATTGAATTTGATTATCCAAGCTCGGCTCTTATTAAATTTGGTTTTGTTCGACCACTTTCAATTGCTTGATTCAACTTTTCATAATTACTCAAATTTGAAAATTTTAAACTCAATTTCAAAGTCTAATTCAATTATCCCAACTTTTTTTTATTTTGAAAGGGAAAAAAAACAGCTCCACCCAAAAAAAAAAGGAAAAAAAAAAGATGAAATCACCACACTTTGGTCGTATTTAACAAGAACAAACATCATTACATCCTCACAACCAATCAACCAACTGCCCACCATCCAATGGTCGTCAAACTCCATCAATCACACAGGAGAACGACAGGCCCCAGTCTTTTGCCAGCTAGTAGGAAGACATAAACCAATGTTTACACAGACACACATGCGACCACCAACAAAGATATCGAATTAAACACTGTTTGACTTCAGATTTCAGAATATATACTAAATTTGATTTTCACATAAAGATTTGTTGGATAGTTTCTGTAAAATTTCGATGGTCCTACGTAACGCTGGAGTTGGTCAGGCGATAGCGTCAACTTGGATCCTATTCCTATTACGTTTAGCATTAAGCAGTTGACAGGCTGTTTCCCAGCTGTCTCCAACACCTAATTAGCCTCTTTCTTCTCCTTCTCTACCATCCCCAACTCATTATATTACTAATACTATACTATTTTGCTATTATTAAGACCTAATTTGTTATTTTCTGTTCTTGGGTTGGTTTGGGTTGGGTGAACAAAACTATACTACTAGACCTAGCGCACCGAGAAGAAGAAGAAGAAGGAGGAGAAGATCAAATGAGTGTAGTAGTACTACTACTAGTGAGGACTGCCAGTGAAAAAGAAGCGCATTGCGCACCCCTACTCCTCCTCCTTCTTCCTTGTTTATCATAGTCATATGCAGTCTAGTCTCTGTTTTAAACCCTAAAGATTTGATTTTGATTAAAAGGGCAGACCCAGAGCAAAAATGGATCCCTGCCCTTTTGTTCGTATTACAGTCGGCAACTTAGCCCTCAAAATCCCCGTGGCTACGAAACCTGCTCGCTCCGTTGTCCACCCATCTTCGTCTCCGTGCTTCTGCAAAATCAAGCTCAAGAATTTTCCTCTCCAAACAGCTGTTGTGACCTGCATTACCCCGGACGCCAACAACCAGTGCCCAGACGGCCACCCGCAGACTGTCGCCGCCACCTTCCACCTCTCCAAAGCCGACGTCGACCGGTTCGTATCCAGGTCCATTTTTTCCGGGAAACCCCATCTCAAGATCTCCATCTACACCGGCCGTCGTGGCACGACCTGCGGGGTTAACTCCGACAGGCTCCTGGGCAAAGTGACGGTGCCGCTGGATCTCGGGGGAACGGAGTCTCGAACTTGCGTGTTCCACAATGGCTGGATTACTGTTGGTAAAGCGACCAGTAAAGGGTCTTTAGCCCAGTTTCACTTGAATGTTAAAGCTGAGCCTGATCCTAGATTCGTGTTTCAGTTCGACGGCGAACCGGAATGTAGCCCACAAGTGTTTCAAATCCAAGGAAAAATTCGACAACCGGTGTTTACCTGCAAGTTCAGTTTTAGGACGGCCGGTGATCGGAATCAAAGAACCAGGTTAGTTAGTCAGTTAGTTAATTAGTTAGTTGAAAAAGACGTGTTGTAACGTCTAAGTCGTGTCGATGGAACTCCGTAAGTAAATATGTGGGTTGTTTCAGGTCACTGCATTCAGAATCAAGTAGCTCCAGAAGATGGCTAAGTTCATTTGGGAGCGACAGAGAGAGACCAGGCAAAGAGCGAAAGGGATGGTCGGTGACGGTCCACGACCTCTCCGGCTCACCAGTGGCCGCAGCTTCGATGGTAACACCATTCGTAGCATCGCCCGGCTCGGACCGGGTGAGCCGATCGAATCCCGGCTCGTGGCTCATTCTCCGCCCGGGGGACGGCATATGGAAGCCATGGGGCCGCCTGGAAGCGTGGCGCGAGCGCGGCTCCTCTGACGGACTCGGCTACCGCTTCGAGCTAATTCCTGACACTACAGGAGGAGGCATCGTAGTCTCCGAATCCATGCTTAGTTCGAGTAAAGGAGGAAAATTCGTGATTGATCTAGGCGGCGGTGCAGCGTCGCCGGCGGGTAGTCCGAGGGGCAGTGGCGACTTTGGGTATGGGTTGTGGCCGTACAAAGGGTTTGTGATGAGTGCCAGCGTGGAAGGAGAAGGGAAGTGCAGTAAGCCCGGGGTTGAGGTAAGCGTGCAGCACGTGAACTGCACCGAGGATGCGGCGGCTTACGTGGCGCTCGCGGCTGCCGTTGATTTGAGTATGGACGCTTGTAGGCTCTTCTCTCAACGGCTCAGGAAGGAGCTCTCTCAAGACCCTGATTTGATTGGCTAGTTGTTTTTTTTGGGGGTTGATGGACCGTTCAGAGTTTTTAATTTCTCTTAATCCTAACTGCTTACAGTCTTCTGTACAGTGATTAGAGAGGATTAGGACTAAGTATTATATTAGATTAGACAGGCACGCGATGTTTTTAGTTTGTGTGGCTTGTGTTAATTCTCATGTTTTCATTACTTTGGAAGTAACAAGTTTGGTATCTTTAACATACTTTGTGTTAGAAATGGAAATTTCTGGTAATTTTTATTTTTATTTTTGCATATTTGATAAATTATTAAAATTATATAATAATATATTAGTCGGTCATTTGGAAAGAACCCCTTTCTAATTAGGAATAAGATTATATATCATTAGATTTTTTTTATATAAAAATCTTTCTAGTGTTATTGTTATTGTCTTTTTTTTTTTAACGGAAGAACGGTAAACTTTTGAATTGACGCAATAGCTTACAAATTATTCCAATTGAGTATTCCGTAAATCTTACACGTCAAACTCAATCAAGAGAACGTAGGTAGGAAAATTCGAACACAGAATCTTTTGATCCTATGCTCCTTATTCTACTAAATTGACCACCCTTAGGGAGCTTATTGTTGTCTATAATAATGATTAACATAAATATTGGTTGCATCTTTTTAATTTAGGTTAGGTTGGGTTGAGCTAGGATATCAACAACCCTAATTGACTTTTACAGATGGAAAAGCAAGGTAAACGATTAGTATTTGGTAAGACTTTCAAGGCTAAATCAAAGATGGGGTGGTTTTAATTAGAAAATGTGGACCGTATTGGCATTTGGCTCGCACTTGAGCTGGTCCAATAGGCGAGAAAGTTTGCGGAGAGATGAAGGCTTGGGAATCTTGATTGAGTCACAGCAAAACGACACGCACACAAACAGTCACACACTGCGACTGTGGTGGTCGGGGGTTGGGGGGTGTGATCGTCGCAGAAATTGTCAGGCTTTATAGCTGGACAATAAGGTCAGCTGGACGGGGTGCCGTGACTCGTGAGATGCACGTGGGTCATGAGTGGGATTGTTACATTTAAGAAGCGGTTGGTAATAATTAATAAATTATATTTTAATTAATTATAACATAAAGTATCTTATGTAAAGAAATCTTTGCTGTTCTTGTAAGTCTTTAAACATTTTCCTGTTATATTTAACTTAAATATTTAAATATGTTTGTTTTTATTTTTTAGTGATTTAGGCTAAATATTTCTTTATTTAGCCTTATTATTATTATTATTATTATTATTGTAATGACTTATTTGATTCATTTATGTACTTTTTATTGTAATAACTTATTTCATTTCATTTATATCTTTCCATAATTATTTAGTTTATTACTTATTTTATATTTTATTCATTCTGTATTATTATTATTATTTTATTTTATTTTTATACGAGTCATTTGAAAACGGTTTTCACTGATTAAGAATAAAGTTATGTATTATTGGACCTCCTCGTCTTATATATTAATGTGATTTTTGCTTGATATTGTTGTTTATCAAGTTGGGTTTAAAAGTTCAATAAAGTTGGAACTTTACAGGTATGGGTTTGGACGAAATCATACCTTTTATTAGTGGTTCTGCCGGATTCTGGCCAAACTGAGTGTTGCCGTTTGGATCCATGAGTCGGCTGTTCTTCGTCTTGACGATAA
>JAOQMQ010000002.1:3715174-3725754 GCA_027563845.1 Erythroxylum subrotundum | reverse complement strand
TATTTGATTTTAGTTAAAATTGGTTTTGTGTGAATTAACTTCTGATTTTATTGTAGAATTCTACGAAAAGCTTTAAAAGATCTATTCAACCCCCTTCTAGATCATTTACAGTAAATAAGACTAAAAATTAGGCTCATTAATTGATTTAAAAAATCTACCTGAAAAAGTGTTTTTTTTAGTTCCAAATTTGAGCTTCTCAAAAAGCTGTATTTCAGCTTCCAAAAAAGCCATTTCTATGAAAAAAGTGTTTTTGAATTTTACAACCAAACACTCAGTTTTCTTGAAAACAGCTTTTGCGGTAGAAAAAAGTGATTATTCACCCTCTAAAAGTTGAACCAAACAGGCTCATCTAGTTTAAAGTCTAATCCATACGACAACGTTGAGCTTTTCCCTTACGTCGTCGTCTTGATGACTTCTCTCTTCAATTTCTTTTATCTTTTGTCATATCAAGAGATAGCAGTGGGTTTTTAACCTAATTAATCTCTACACCACCCGACAAGAAAAAATAGACATGGAGGCTAAAAAATAGATTTTAAATGGACATTGAAAAATAGATGTGGACATGAATTTGGATATGGATCTAATGATAACCCGAACCGATGGATATCCATACCCTACTCGTTTTTTATTAACTTTATTTTTTTGTTTTTTCTTGAATATTTATAATTAAATATAATAAAATATTAATATTTTTTGAGAAGAAATAGCTTTAAAATTTCCACTTTACTCCTCAATCCTCGCCTTTTTCATCATATTTTATTTTCTTATAGAATGATAATAATGCAAATAATATAGAAATGGAGTTTTGAATGTTGTGGAATTCACGCAAAGACAATTTGAAGCTTTGAATATCTGTCTTTGTTTCAATTCTTGATTGTAAAAAATATATGTAATCTTTGCAGTAGACATTATGATTTTTATTATTTTAATTTTATAGTTTTTTAAGATATATAAATCAAAATCTTGACTTATTACTATTAAAGTATTTTTTATTCGCAGCAGCGCAAAAATATGCTCTTTATATTTTCTATTTAAAAGTTATATTTTTATGTGTTATACAACCCGATAGATATCTAAAAATTCGAACTATCTAATAAATTTAAATATAGGTATTAAATCTTAAAAACCTATAAATTTTAAATAGATAATAAATTGAGTCCTAAAAAATAGATATAAATATAAGTAAAATAATACCTAAACCTTATCAATTGTCATCCCTGCTCGTGTGAGACAAACATGTGACATGGGTTTACTGAAAATAATAAAATATGTCAACTGTATTAATATTATTTATGGGTTCGAGGTGAGCGGAAAGCTTTGCTTCTGATGTATAAATCTTGTAAGATACGAAAACAGAACTGTCTGACATACTTTATCTTCTCTTAAAATCACGATTCATGTCGTCACTCATCATCAGTCTTTAATCTTCTTCCTCCTCTGTACTAACCTGCCCCGAGATGGAAAATAAAGTAAAAGAAAAGCACCAAGTTTCAGGTGTTCGTACTATTTTACCTCCGTATTGCTCAAGTCATTACATAAGAAAAGCGTAGAGAAGGATTTGTGTTTTACTGGAAGAAAATTCTTGACCGCCTCCAGGATATTTCCAGGTCTGATAAGCCAGACCTCAAGCCTGAGAACAAGTCCCTGAACTTTTTCATGCTTACCCTTAAAAATATATAGGAAATAGAACTTCTTACAAGCACAGGTATAAGGAAAATGTAGAATTTGATTAGTACAGAATAAAGACAGAAGCAAGTGATACAGTTAACTTTCTACATATCCACAGTAGCAGTCAAGGACTGAATAACAAGTTACCACACTTGCACTTCCAACACATGGGCTTATAATTGGAGATAGCATCCCCTCTGGAGTATGCAACGGAGGCAATTGCTTCAGAGAAATGAGTTCTTTGTCCTGGGGCTTCTGTTGTTGCAGGAACTTGAACTGCCTCACAGTGTCCACAAGAGCCACATCTTTTCTCACACTTTGGTGGTGCTGACCCTATTGTATGAGCTCTAACTGCCACCAACTTCTCCTCTTTAATTCCTACCTGTAAGAGTAAATTGTTTGACGAAGAACTTCCACAAATTGGTTTAGAAGGGAAATCAAAACGGTTATCATAGAATAGTAATAGTCTTTCAGGGACAGCGGTTACCTACCTGGGAACTGTCTATCAGCTTGGCCAGCGATCTTCCTGCAAAAATTGGAATTCCAAAAGTTCAGTTCTGAAATAATGTTAACTTTGCTCTTCTAAGATTCCTTTGGAATTTATACATTGGGATGTACTTACCTGCAGCCATAGGGCTCACAAATGTCAAGAAAAACAGGAAGGAAATCATAACATGTCTATTTCTCTTGCAATAGATACAAATTCCAGCACTGTCCATTAAAGCAGAGTGAATCAGCAGAAAGAAGACGTGGAATTTACAGGTAGTCTCAGAAAGGAAGTAGAATCACAATCCTGAAAACTCTGAATTCCACCTCCTGAAATGCTAAAAGAGGAAGCTTTTTTTCACTCTTCAACTCTGATCACATGAACCTCTGTGTGTGTGGCAAAGAAGAGATGTAGCCAACCTAAAGGACAAAGGGGAAGGACCTCGACCTCGTAACATGAGCCAACGCAAAACCAATTCACTCGTCTCTGGCAAAGGAAAGCCTGTGCTAGTACTATAAAATAGCAGCAGTGGCAGAGCAGAGAAGGAAAAGAGGAGAGGAAAAGAAAGTGAATTTGAACTGCGAAACAATACAAACACAGCGACAAAGATTTATAGTTTCTCGTTTGGTCTTCCTCAAGCTTGTGTTGGCTCAGATTTGAGAGAGTGTGTACTTGGGATTTGAACAGTAAGCAATTTTCAATTTGACACGTCAAGTCGCTTTCCTTTTTGCCTATTGAGAAGAGCATGAATCTATTTCTCCCATGGAGGATACTATTTGCGGATAGGCATCTAGAATGTAGAGCATCGACTACATATTTTGCTTGAGAAGCCATAAGAGGAAGTTCTGTGTCTTCTGAGTACGGTAATCAGTGTGGTTTTATCTACAAGCCACGCAGTTTCTTGGGGAAAAGCTGCAAAACCGTTTTGACTCGTGCTCTGTAATTTGCAGTATGTCCAACTTACACAGAACCATTTTTAATGTGGGTGTCGGTGATATATGCGTTCACGTATGTGTTTACCATATCGCAATAGTAAATAAAGTAAGTTCTTCGATGGTATGGTTTCTGAATGCCAGATTGGGACCATCATGGCAATAAGTTGAATCGGTAATATGTTACGTATACACACATACGAAATGCAATTTTAGAGTGTTTCTAGAACAGTTTAACAAGGAAAAACCAGAAGAAAACTTGTCAACTATTCTTTGTTTCTCTGTTTTTTTTTTCATCTATACAATTTACATTTGAAACATTACAATGACCTTTTCAAGCAATTGAGCTTCTATAGAAGAAAATTGTCGATCATGTGTTGGATAACGTCAGCCCCATCGGAATTTATACATGTACCATTTACCTGAACATAGAGGAGGGTAAAATTAGAGACTGTCATGTCTGCACGCTGTAACCCAGATAACAGAGTACGAGCAGAGAACTGTGTTATATCTTTTAATTCCCGTTTAAAGAGAAAGCTCAGAGTCCAAGAAGTACTTTACCTGAATGGTATTGTGTGATCCAAACCGTTGTGCACCTTCTTTGAAGTAAACATCAACCCTTTCCCAACTCACTCTTGTCAAACCTCTTAGCATTTCCTCTGCTTGTAATTAACACAAGATTGGCTTCAAAATCGCTAGTTTAATATTAAGAAGTCGTTATTAGTCATTAGGAGGGACAACTAAAAACCAAACCTTCCATGTCAGTAGTTTTGCATCCATCCACTCTAGCATTACGAGTTCTTGCAACTTTTGATGAATCGAAGTAAACAATATGAGGGTACTTGCTATCTTTTGAAAGATGACGTCTCTGGTAAATGGAGAGGGGCATTAGAAGATGCTATTATTCTCCAGAAAAAGGAGTAAAGCAATCCTCAAAGTTAAACAATTACCTTTGGAAGCTCAGTACGACGGCGCAGTGATGATGTGCTCCAACCAACAAGATCTTTAAGAGAGTTAAGTTCATCACGTAAATAAGGAAACTTTCTGATTGATTAACAACATCATCACCATTAATTCTTCAAGACATTTCTTCATGAAGTGTCTAAGGAATCTCTAACTAATAATTATCCATAATTACAAAAGAAGAATGAGGATACAGTCAAAACGTACATTTGCATATGCAACACGGCGCTTGAAGGATTCCAAAGCAGATCTACAGTGACAAAACAGAAACAGATTAACAAAGAAAGAAAGGAAAAGAGACGAATTTTATTCTTTTGTTCTCATCTGAAGAAAGTAGGTTTGGTTGTGAGGATAATAAAAGTTTGGCCAAACTAACATAAATTTGAGATCTTCAGAATCCGCAACCATCTGAAGAAGTAGAGGAGGTCTTCCATTACGACCATCTGCTAAGAACAGATGTTTTCCAGTTCTGCCAAGAAACCCTGAAATACGAGCAACTAGACTTTCCAGAGACCAGAAACCGCAAAATACTGGTACCTGTACCAACACGAGGATTTCAAGCTTCTTCAAAAATGAAAACACAGGTTTCGAATAGTCTGGCTTCTAAGTTTCTATCACGAGAAAGAAAATGCGAAATGCAGGGATTTTAAGAGGGGTAGAACAGAGGACCTGTTTATGCCACCTTGAACCAAGGTGTGGAGTAGCAAAAGTTATGAAATTCATAGGTTCCAGCTCAGCAATCTTCCCTGGGGATGTTTCTTCAAATTCATCATCTTTACGCTCTCCATTTCCTTGAGAAATTTCCTTTCTAGTGCCCCTCCCATAGAGCTTAGCGATCGCATATCTTGCAATCACTCCACCTAATGAATGTCCCACGAATGAGATCTTCTGGACAGATGGGTGTCTTTGACGAACCGATATGACCTGAAAGAAACTCGTTAACAGTTAACACCCTCCGAGTCCTCCTGACGATGGAAATAACTTAGTGCTCAAATGCCAACCAAAAATCAGTTCATAACCCACCTCTTCAGCTAATCTACATCCCATCACATCAACCCCATGTAATGTCAACATCCGAGTATTAACTTTGCTACCTGCATTAACCATTTGACCACAGTCACTGTGATTGAAACAGGGTAACTGAAACAGTTTCCACGTTTCTATTCCCAGAAAGCTGTAAATTGAAAGGACGCACAGTGAACAACAATGTCTCTGGGGTACTTTCTCAAAAGCTGTTTTGCGCCATATTTCCAATCCGTCGCACTGCGAGAGATCGTAAAAGTAAAGATTAAAACTTTACAATAAAGCATGGAAAAGAGATGCTTATAAACAAACAAAATTAAGACCCAATGAGGCTCAGTCCCACCTGCCAATAATACCGTTAACCATAACAACCAGGTGATTAGGATTCGAGGGCTCTCCGATCCTATCGACCCTTATGTCAAAACTCCCTTCATTTTCATTTTCCACTCTAAAGCAACCAAATTTTGGCATATAATTATTGTTCCTACTCTTCTTTTTATGCCTACCATCACCACCGCTACTCTTCGCTGCTATGTCATTGACCCCATTAGAGTCTCTCATCGGAGTTTCCTGTAACTTCCTAGCACCGTCTCCGACAACAGCAGAGTTCATATCGGAACCAACTAACTAAGGCTGATCGGAGCAACTATGGAAATTGTTGAGTCAATGGAGCGTAGGTTCATTAAGAAATGAACAAGCGGCTTAAATACTTATGGGTCCCAGCTCGACCTCCCGTGAAGCTGCCTGGCATGTACATAATTGTATATGTACGAAAGACTGGGAGTCAGAGAAGAGAAGGGACATTTTCCAGAAATAAGACCTTTGTTTCACCTTATTTACGACCCACCCATCGTGCTTACGAAGTATAGAAGGGAGAAAATTGGAATTCAGAAAGTTAAGCAAAGAGTTGGTGAGATGGCGGTCTATAGGGATTCTAGAACAGTTTTACTTTTCAAATCAGTTTAACTCACGTCAGCTTCGTCATTTCGAAGTTCTCCTCAGAGGTTGTGTTATTTTGTTGACTGGGTCTCCGTGAGATCCTGATCGTTGGATAGGTTAATTGTGACGAAAAGCGACTTGGGGTAGCCGCCAAATGCTGATGTGTAATTCTTTGACTTCTTTGCCGCGGACGGGCTTGGCTGCCTATATTATTTCAATGTTTTTGTTACTAATTATCAACATAATCTTCAAAAGTCAAACATTAACATTTTTTTTTCCTAGAATCATTTACATTAATATTATGTAATTACTGTGTTGATTTTGTTTCTTTAATTAGAGTCATCTATCTTTAATTAGAGTCATCTAATATATATAAATAGATAGATATACATAACATTAAACATATACAAAAATACTCAAAGATTTTAGTCATTTCCTTTTTGTTATTTATTTTCGAATGGTTTAAAAAGAGTTGACCGATATTTTGACCGCCCGATTTAACATATTTTTATTTGATTTCTTTCCACATTAGACCATTTTCTAAAGTTTTTTAATGTTATGAAACCAATTCTGAGGTCAAAATAATTAAATCCTATCTCTATAATCAAGTTTTCTCTTATTTTAGTGACTTCATTCACTATGAATTCCTCTAAACTTTCCTAATATGTTCTCATTTCTATTCATATCATCTTTGATGATTCCAACTATGATCTTTGGGATGAGAAAATGTATAGTTTTTTTAAGGGAAGACTTATTTGTTGTATTGTTACTGGAGAAATACCTAGACTCACTAAAAAGATGAAGACATTTATGTATTCACCGAACGATTGGTGGCATGGGATGGAATGAACTATCAAATCTTAACATGGTTTCGAAATATATGTGTCAAAGCTATCAAACTTGACTTTTGACATTTTGACACAACCCAGGAGGTAATGAAATTTTTTGAAAAATTGTTATTCTGTATTTGATAACGTCCACCAATTTTAGTTATATAAGAGATTTCATCTCATGGAACAACGACATAGACAAACAATAGATAGTTATATGTCTGAATTACAAGAACTTTATGATCATCTGGCATTTGGCAATCCTACTTGGCCTAGTACTTATGTTGCTGCAATCTACATAAATCTGTGAGATCGTTAACATATATGGCATTTGCTTATTACTCTCAATGATGAATTTGTTCTCATTTGCAGCTCTCTTCTTCATAAAAGAACTTAACTCAATTTCAACATTATGATTAAGGAGTTCATCTTAGAGAAAAGTCGCCTTAATATGATCCACATGAAAAAAATCCATCTGATGGTATTCTTGCAACACATACCTCTTCTCAAACTTCTCATAACTCAAGTAAGAAGCTGTATAAAGGATCTTGTAGCTACCGTAAAAAACTTGGACATCATATCTTTGAATATAGAAAAAGACAAACAAAACTTTGGACAAGGTAATTCTTCCAAGTCTCTTTAGCCTGCTTTTACTGTTGATGCTATTGCTACTGAGGGGCCAACAAAAAGCATCTCTCCCAATTTCTCTTTAAAGGAACTTCACGCCCTTCTTCAACAACTTTTAACCATGACAATCCGGCCTGATTCGGTCCAAGTCAACAAGCCAGTCTGGGGTTGACCAGGCCACGGGTCGGGATTTCTTGGTTAGACCGGACCATAGGCCGATCGAGGGCCAAGGCTGTCGAGGCCTAGCCTGATCTGTGGCCATACCGAAAGCAACAAAACTACGTCATTTTTTTAATTCCGAGCTTGACATCTCATGGGTCGAATCGGGCCTAGCCCAATGCCATCCCTAACTACTTCAACCAGATTATAGCACAGCCTCCTCCTTTGCCCTATATGTCGCTTCAAGTACCTCAAGTTCTTGGTATCTCAATTCTGCTTGTTACAATCATATAACCTCTAACTCTTCCATTTTTGAATCTTTAACAATACCATCTATTCCACCCTTTATTCACATTGCCTGTAATTCTACCGTAGATTTATAACATATAGGTATTGTTCACACATCCAAATTACATTTACCTGAAATCTTTTTTGTTTCTAAACTCTCATTAAATCTTATTTATCTTGGACAATTATGTGAATTTGATATTAACTTATCCTTTTCTAGTCGTGGTTGCATTATGCAGGATCTACAGACAAGCGAGACCTTTAAGAGAGGTCGTAAGGTTGGATGACTATTTGAGCTTACTTTTCTAAATCTTCCTTCAAAGCTTATTATTATTATTGTCACTTCTCATACATAGCGCTTTTGCTTGGCTCATCTTTCTACCTATATATTAAGATATTTAATCTCTAGCAATACTAAGACTGAACATTTTGATTGTGTCCCTTATCAGCTATTGAAAGCAATACTTTACCTTTTTCTTTTAACGATCCTATCGCTTTAGCACCTTTTGATCTAATTCATTATGATATTTGTGGTCTTGCACCTTATGAAACTATGGATGCCATGAGATATTTTGTGACGTTTTTTGATCATGTTTCTTGTTATATATGGATTTATCTAATACGACATAGATCTTAACTATTCTCCATTTACTCTCATTTTACTAATATGATTCAAACTTAATTCTCTTATAAGATTAAATTATTTCAAACTGATAATGTTATAGAATATAAAGATACAAAATTCATTAACTTCCTTAATCTTAACAAAATGGTCAGACTGAACGCAAACATAGACATATTCTTGACAATGTTCGAGTCTTTCTTATATCATTTTCTTGTCCCGAAACCCTTTAGGGAGAAGCAGCCTTTACTACCGTGTATACTGTCAATCGTATTCCTTCTCCTATCATGGGTAATATCTCTCTCTATGAGTGCTTATTCAATTGTTATCCTGCCTATCAGTATCTTAAAGTTTCTTTATGTGCATGTTTTATTCTATTACAACCTCATAAGCACACCAAACTAGAACTAAGAGCGAGTTTATATTGTTTTTAAGGGTATGGCATAGAGCACAAAAGATATAGTTGTTGGGATCCACTATCTCAAAGACTTCAAATCTCTCGACATTTCAATTTTTTGGAATATAGAATGTTTTCCACAATATCAAAATTTTGAGTCAGCAAACCATCGCATAAATTTTTTTCTAACCCTACTATATCTTTGTTTCCTGATATTTCTTCCGTAGGTTCGACTTACCGCTCTAACAATTTATCATAATCGACATTTGATTCTATTGTATCATCTCCGGTTGCAGATCCTCCACTTTCACCAAACGACTCTTCCTTTTCTATTCATTCACTAAAATCTACCAAGTCTCAACAACCCCCTCGTCGATCCTCTTGAGTAAGTCAATTATCTATTCTTCTTAAAGACTTCCATATCTATTCCACCATTGTCTCTTTATTTGAACCTCACACTTATCGCAAGGCATTTCTAAAACTTTATGGCAGCAAGTAATGGCGGAAGAATTACAACTTAGTTGACCTACCTGTAGATAAGTCTGTTATTGGCTGTAAATAGGTCTACAAGATTAAAACTTTAGTTGATGGATCAGTTGAAAGATACAAAGCATGGTTGGTTGTAAAGGGATTTACTAAAGAATATGAAATTAACTATAATGAGACGTTTGTTACAGTCGCTCGCCTGACTTCAGTCTGCAGTCTTATTGTAATAGTATCCAGTAAGTATTGGAAATTGTTCCAAATGAATGTCAAGAATGTCTTTCTCAATGGTGATCTTTATGAAGAAGTA
Source organism: Erythroxylum subrotundum (assembly GCA_027563845.1). Lineage (NCBI taxonomy): Eukaryota > Viridiplantae > Streptophyta > Magnoliopsida > Malpighiales > Erythroxylaceae > Erythroxylum > Erythroxylum subrotundum. The sequence goes on along the minus strand of JAOQMQ010000002.1, from coordinate 3,716,026 downwards.
TACAGCAACCACCACCTGGGTATGCTCATCAACCTAATAAAGTTTCGTCTTCGCAAAGCCTTGTATGGTCTTAAGCAAGCTCCTCGAGCATGGTTTGCTAAATTCAACTCCACCATAAACCGTCTTGGCTTTATGTCCAGATCTTATAGTCATGCTTTGTTTATCCAAAAAACAAATCAATGGTGCACTCTTCTCCTACTATATGTCAATTACATGATAATAACAAGAGATGGCACTGAAGGGATCGCTACTCTTAAATATTGTCTTCATTAACAATTTGAAATGAAAGACTTATGTCCCCTAAGCTATTTTTTAGGTCTTAAAGGATCTTCTGATGATTCAGGTTACTGCTTATCTCAAGCCAAGTATGTTTCTGCTCTTATCTCTCGTGCTGGCCTTACTGACACTAAGATTGCTACCACTCCACTTGATTTTATTGATCACATGTCCGCCACTTATACAACTCCTCTGAGTGATGGTAGACTTTAACTGTAGCACCCCACTCTTGTAAGACACATACCCGACATCTATGGTAATATCCGAGTATATACCTCGCAAGAGTGGCATGCTAGAACGATCAATCAGTCAAAATTCATTACAAAACGTTGGTTTCTTTAAAACAAGGTACACGTAAGCGAAAAATCACTAATAAAAATGGCCCATGTCATTTTGAAAACATTTCCATTTACAAGTTACAATTATTACAAACATTAGTATTCAACAATAATTTGGGTCCATTTCAGATACAAAACACTTGAAATCATAAAGTCATTTTATTACCAATGCATTTACAAACACTTTGTACAATTTTTGTTGAACATAAATCAAAAATAAAATCACTGAAGACATATG
>JAOQMQ010000002.1:3670023-3692044 GCA_027563845.1 Erythroxylum subrotundum | reverse complement strand
TTAAAGTTATAAACTTAATTTTTGTAAAATTAAATATCTAAATCTAAATTCTTATTAAAATATTCAATAAAATACTAAAAATAAAATATTCAAGCTCTTATAATTTTTTTAAAAATCTCAATAACTAATATTAAATAGTTAATTTTATTAAATATCTTTAATAAACATATAATATTATCCGTTAATTAAATCAACAAATATAATTTAACTAGCACGTATAATTATCTACCCGCTATGCAATTGTTGTTTTCCAAAATAGGACCAATGTCATGCTAGGGGTTGCCTATGGGCTATGGCATGCGGCTAAAAGAAAGCAGCTTTTTAGATAAAATGGTGAATAGTTGCTCCAGAAGAAAAGACAGAGAGACAATGTGGAAACAGTGCTGACTTTCCTTTTTTCAGCATTACGATTTCTAAATTTTCTGCAACTCCTCTATTAAATCCAACCTCTTTATGTGTGTTAGCCAAAACAAAAGCAGAAGATAGATATCTTTGCTAAGCTTGAATCATAGCCACAAACCTCTTTCTAATCATTAGTCAATACTTAGTGCTAGTAATAGTATTCCCCTTATTTAATTGAGACTAAGCTGTCCATTATATCCATCTTTTGTCCTGGAAAAGGACTCTTTATTGACTCGAAAATATGCTGATGACACCTTAACCTCTTTTCCCTCGTTCATTTGTCACTAAGAGAGTAATACTTTACCTAATAAAGCAAATGACAGTTGTTATAGCTTTGCTTTTATGTTTAACATTTTTTCTTACAAAAATTTCCAAGTAGCTGGAAGGCGGATTATAGCTAAATCATCGTATTAGCTTTTGCAATCTTTCCAAGTTCCTGGATAAAAGCAGTCCACGTAATTGCTACCTTGTTGTTGAGCACATCAAACGCCAACTCCGTCCCCTTGGATTCTTGTCGTCAGCTTTTGATCGGTTGTTTAATTGGTGTTTAAAGATCTCATTTAGATACTAAACTGTGGTCTACTTTGTCTCAGTCCCACATGCCAACGTTATAATGTGGAAGTTTATGATCTGCATTATTGCCAGCTGAATTGTAAGTAGATCAGCCAATTTCTTCTGTGCTGTTAAATTACGTTGTGAATTTGTTAGATACTTGAATTAATTAAGAGAGGAATCGTGACTATCACTTAAAACTTCACCATTTTTTCATTAAGTGCATGCATAGATCAAACCAAGGCAAATATATGCAAGAAAGTTCATTATTTACAGCAGCAAGAAGTTAGAACTTAACATTAATTTTGAGCTTAAAAAAAACAGAAGAAGCAGAAACTAACGAGAACTCGTGTAAGGTCACCTCACATTTACCAAGTCGATGCAAATGCCTATGGGGGTGTAGTGTGGGAGTAATGTTCAGTGAATAACAAACATGCTATGCTGTGGGTAGCCAAACTTGGGGGGGCCTTTTTCAATTACTTGAATGGGGTGACATGACAGGAACAGCTCATTCAAATGATGATTGAAGATGTTGATTTGACTACAAAAAGGGAGGCACCAATAATGGACATATCAACTGTGGAGGTAAGGAAATCAATCCGCAACCAATGTCAATCCAACCGTATTCTTATTAGGTTTCAAAGCTCACCACGGAATGCGACTTGACAATAACTGTACCATGAAGAACAAAATTAAAATTTTTTTAGCTCTCATGTGCTCCAGCTCTTTATATGAAACGTAATTATATATAGTTGACGTTTTAGCTGAGTTCCATTATAATGGCGACCTCACCTACTTCATTTAAAGCCTGGAAGCCACCTAACTAACTGTCTTAGACTAAAAAAAGCAAGAAGGTGGTTTTGATTATGTTATGTTTTTTAAGTAGTAGTCGTCTGAATGATGAAGTTCCTGAATGATGTAGTTGACACATAGGTTAAAGTGCATAGGGAAATGGCGAAGACGAGCAGTGATAAACTGGAGTGAGTGACAACTGATTACGGGTGAGGAGTACCTGAATGTGAATGACTAGTAGTAGCACCCTGGTGGTCTTCGCTGTCTATGACTTGGAAATGTCCAATCTGGTGCAGAGAAAAGAAAAGGGGAAAAGAAGAAAAAGAAACTGGTCGCTTCTGTTTATCTGAAACCAAATGACACATCTCCTCTCAGTCTCAGTCTCACCTATCTGGACCCCCACACCACAAACCGAAACCCTTTTGTAGCGCGCGACTCTCGGGGGTGTTAGTGTTTGTATTGCAAACCCTTTGGATGGTGGGTCTTGGTACCAATTGGTGGACATAGCCGCCAGCTATACCTCGTCGCACAGACCCAAAACACAGAACCATTTATATCTTTCTCTCTGTCTGTCTCCCTGTGACTTGCGTAGTTTGTGTGTGCGTCTTCGGTCTCTCTCCTCTCCTCTCCTCCCCCTTCTCTTCTCTTCTCTTCTCTTCTCTAGGTCTCTGTGTACGCCACACGTGGTCTTCCTGCAACAGGTCATCACAAACAGTACGTATGTGTACAGGTTATGAACATCCAGACTTTGTTTCACTGTTTACCGTTGAAATTTCGTACTATTTGTAACTTGTAATTAGTACGCTGATACTGCACAAAAAGTACGATATTTCCTCTTTCTTTTTGTCCTGAATTTGCCTGATTTATGACTGGTTAGCAAGTTCATAATCGAAGCACTCTAAGTATGGAATCTTAGTAATCTGACATGAAATCCTAACCTTTTCATTGTCTTGCAAGGTTAGAGGGGGTTGACGTGGAATAATAATAGAAATGTGAAAAGATACAGACAAAAATTGAGAATAAAAATAATTTTTATAATAATGAGGATCGTTAAAATTATTATTATTGTTAGTAAGGATTGATTTGTTAAAAATATTAAAAATAAAAATTTATTATATTTTAATTAAAATATTAAAAAATATAATTACCATACGTGACAATTAAATCACACAAAGACTATCACACCTATAACAATTATAAGTTAATTAGAGAATAAATCCTTGTTCTGTAATTTAATATTGGTACAATTATAATTAAACATACGAATGGTAAGTGATGCACGTGGTCTAATTACACTATTTTATACACTTCAAAGCTTGACATTAGAACACCGAGTATTATATGCAAAAGTTGAACCAGTCTAAATAAAATATTGGTAAAATTATTATTTAATGTATCATTGCTTGAAAAAACTAATGAATAATACCTGATTGGAATGTTAACAAGTTTCAAAAGGCTATAAATAGCCGTCGATTAGGTAAGTGGCACATCCCATGGTCAAGACACAATAGTACGAGAGCAACAAGAACCTGCTACTAGGTTTATACATAAGCACAAGCTACGAATGAGTAGGTGTCTTTGGCACATTTGGTTTGGAGTGTTAGTATTAAAATGTAAAAAAGTAAAAGGAATAGAATGTCAAAGTGCAAAAACCGAAAAGATAGAATAGGGTGAAAAAGATGAGAAAGCCGTGAAAGAAAAGGTAACCATAATAAATGAGAGCCACATAATCTAAAACAGTCCAATTTTCAAAAAGAGAAAATATAAAAATATAATTTAATTAGTATTATGGTTGCTTTAATTTATTTTATAAATCATAATACACAAATATATAGCTTTTATAATTGAAAAAAACAGAAAATATTAATTTAATCGCTTATATTTAAATTATTAAAAGTTAAAATGATCTTAATAATTTATTTATTGAAGGAAAAAATAAAAAATCTACAACCTAAGTTGGCTCGTCTACTTGGCCATCTTTGCCTTTATATTTATTAAACATTTCTTTATATATGTATTAAAGAAAGGAGGTCTTGTCACGCACCCAAGAATCGCAGTCTCTTGCCGGTTCCGGTTAAAGCTTGGACTCTGTGATCTTCGCCTTCTGCTTTTCAATACCACCTTAAGATCTCTTTCTCTTTATATTTGTTCATTTTGATCTCCTATATATCTTCTTCTTCTGTTAGTATGTCCAAGTCTTGGTGCAACTTCACCTCAAGACCTCCCTAAAAGCTTTCGAGAACCAGTAGTTATCAGATTTCTTCGTTTACATGCAATTAGATGGAAAACCTAAGTTTCTTGACACGCTCTCTCCAAGACAGTAGATGACTAGGTGGCTAGGGTTTCTCCATATTGGCCTTCCTCTAGGGTTTTTGGCTTTACTTGGTTTTTATTTTGGTCATTTCTGCTAGTCTTCTACTAGTTTTCGGGTTTCTTTAGAGATGGAAGAGTATAGCCAAATGAACGAGAACACAACTCCAAGAGGTAATTTCTTGTACGCTTCACAGATTCTTGCTCCTAATTCTTCTCCTTATGGAAGAACAAGTAGTGGCTGTAACGTGAGCAATCAACAGACTCAGATGCCTTTAAGTCCTTTTCATCTTCAATCAAGTGAGTGTTTCCAATCTGAGGCAAATCCTCATATAGTGAAGACTGAAGCCAGCACTTCACATCATCATGCTCATAAATTTCACAACCCTCTATTGAGAGGGCATCATGCAGTTAACCAGCATCAAGGGAGTGAAAGCTCCAGCGAAGTTGAAGCCATCAAGGCCAAGATCATAGCTCACCCTAAATACTCTAACCTCGTGGAAGTTTACATGGATTGCCAAAAGGTATAAGCATGTACAAGATCATATTTTCTTATTGCCCGAAAAACTTAAATGTTATTTTGTCGGTGAGCCTTTTATCTATTTTTGTCTCTGGTATACTTTAAGGTCGGAGCTCCACCTGAGATCGTTGCTCGACTTGTGGCCGCTCGACAGGAGTTTGAATCAAGACAGCGATCTTCAGTTAATTCCAGGGATGCTTCGAAAGACCCTGAACTAGATCAGTTCATGGTGAAGTTTTATGCTCTAAATCTATTTAAGCAGCTTATATACCTTAAAATCTGCCTCTTTTTCTCGTCTGGGTCCGTTTAGTTACATGTTTCTAATCATCTGAGACGACAAACACAGGAAGCGTACCACGACATGCTAGTGAAGTACCGGGAAGAGCTTACGAGACCCATACAAGAAGCCATGGATTTCATGCGTAGGATCGAAACTCAGCTTAATATGATCTGCAATGGTCCTCTACGGATCTTTAATTCTGGTACGTAGATTTTATCTTAAAAGTCTGAATACTTCTACTGAATACTTCTAACTGATATTTAATTCTCCTAGTATTTAGCAGAATAAACAAAAGGCCTGTTCGTTAACAGAGAATATAGAGAGGTTGAAGAGAGAAGAGAGCTGGGCCTCACCTAGCATGGAAAGGAGTAGAAAAGTCGATTATATATATATATATATATATATATATATATGTTCATTTCATGATTGAGAGTGGATTTAGATTTACTTGCACAGTGCAGAAACGTGATAGCCGGTCCAAACTCCGATTGCTAACAAAACATTAATAAAGAACCTTTATGTTCTTATCTCCTTCAGTCATTAGCCATTTCTTCCATTCCTCGGTGAGGTATGCTGTGGAAGAGATTACACATTCCAATAGTATTACTCCTAACAAACCCTAATCACGAGCCTACAGTCGAGGGCTTTGGATTGTTACACTTTTCCTGAATCTACAGGCAAAAGGCACTCGTGTAGAAACAAGAGATGATGACATTGCATGGTTACTTCTCTCACCTGTGTGTTATATATATATTTATTTATTTATTTTTGTTTCAGTTCTTGGAAATTTTAAGTTAACCCTTATGAAGGTTCTAGTTTTGATAGGTCCGAATCCATACATGGGTTTTTTGGGATATACTGTACATACTTCGATATTGATGACATTATTAGTGTTGTCATTTTCTTAGTTAGTTTTGGCTTTTCATGTCCAAATTTTGATTTGCTTTTGCAAACTGAAGAACCTAGGATGCTGTTCAAATCGAGGCTACCCCATGTAACCCGTACGACTCGCCAGAGCGTGGTCCTGATTCTTAATGAATTTCTGTAGACCATTACCCTTTTGCTATCTTCAACCACTTTCCAACGTCTTATCACTTCCCATTGTCCTTGTCCTAATGATTTTCCTACATTTCTAAGAGCGTTATCTACTTCTAGTACTCGGGCAGTGTCGTAATAATTTGAAGAGAACAATTTGGAGAGGGCTACAGAGGGTGGTCGGAGGAGGCTATCGATCTGGGTGGGTCTGTTTTGATGGTGGAAGATGGAGTTAGAAGAAGTGATCTTCCTGATACTAAGCAAATGTGAGTTTTGTTTTGCTGGTTCCAAGAAAGAAATATTTGTTACTTCTTCGAGTTAAGTAGAGAATTGGATGTAGTAGTATGTTTGACTGATGGGAATTAAATGGAAGAGAGTAAGACTGTAAAAGCCTTCAACGGCTTACTGATTTGACCTTTTCTTTCCATTTCTTGGTTTTCCAAATGGTAATTATCCTTTTTAGTTCTCCTAGAATCTGGAATTTAAGTGCAGAAGTTTCTTGGAAATGAAAGAAACTTCAGACACTACTGAGGAAAGCACTTGGAACCCCCAACAACATAATTATGTTATAGCAGCATACACATTGGCTTTTTACATGGTTTTTCCTGTTTCTATTTTGTTCTTCAACTGCACTAATGAATAGTTCCTCAGCTGTAAGTTGAGTCACTATTCTTTAACATGATTCGAGAACGGAGATGCTATTTCTCAGTTGACGTATGGTGAAGTGTTTGAACCTTAACAGAATGGGAAAAAAGTTGACAAGACATTTGCTTTGTGGATAAATATATAGGGAAAGCTGACTGAAGTTCCAAACTTCAGTCCAGAGCCAGGTAGCTTCAAGCGTCAATAGTGGACAGCTGGTGAAAGCTTTCTGCGAGCTCTTAACATTAACTGATACCCAATTCCGAAGCTGATTATTCTCATTGCTTGTGTTTCTGGTCTCTATAGTTCTGTGGAAGATTTAATTTAGGACAATTCATAGAACTAAACTCATCTAATTCATGGAAAATGTTCCTCTTTTTGTTTGCTTGAATGAGCAGATGAGAAATCTGAGGGTGTTGTCTCGTCTGAAGAGGATCAAGAGAACAGTGGAGGAGAAACAGAATTGCCTGAGATTGATCCTCGAGCTGAAGATCGAGAGCTCAAGAACCACCTCTTAAAGAAATACAGTGGTTACTTAAGTAGTCTTAAACAAGAACTCTCTAAGAAGAAGAAAAAGGGCAAGCTGCCAAAAGAAGCTAGGCAGAAGCTCCTAAGTTGGTGGGAGCTACACTATAAGTGGCCATATCCTTCTGTAAGTTTGTCCTTTCTATTATTTAAACTTGTTATTCATTATTAAACTACTTGTATTGTGTATACCTGATTAAAGCTTGTCGCTTGGTTTATATCTTTGGTTTACCGAATAGTGGAAGCACGTAATTTACAGATTATTGTGTATGCCTGATCGATTCGATTGGCTATATTCATACTTTCTTGGTAATGCACCTAACAGGAGACAGAAAAGGTGGCATTGGCAGAATCAACTGGTTTAGACCAGAAACAAATAAACAATTGGTTCATTAATCAAAGGAAAAGGCATTGGAAGCCCTCAGAAGACATGCAATTCATGGTTATGGATGGTCTACACCCTCAAAGTGCAGCTCTTTATATGGATGGCCACTACATGGGCGATGGTCCCTATCGTCTAGGGCCATAAACAATCCTTGTCTAGCAAACTAAGCCCTGTAATATTAATTGCAAGACTTGGGTAATGTCTTCTAATCTATAAAACCATACTATTTTTGTTTTTCTCACCACAAAATGCCCATTACTGTATAATCTTTTACTACATAGCTTATCGTGTTTGTCGTTACAAATCTTGTCGTCGTCGTCGTCGTTATTGTTGCTCTCTTGTTTATCAAATTTAGACTCTCTCTTAGTTTTGCTTTGGCATTATAGAAAACTTTATTGAAAGTTCTGGTTGGTAGCTTTTCTATGTGAATGTGTATGAAAGTGTGGTTGCAGAGGGATATGGATAATGCAGAAGAGAAGGGTTTATAATTTATCGATGAATCAAATTTACCGTGATTGCATTTCTCTTTGTGCGGATACTACTGCTTTGGTGCTAAGTGTTTGTGGCAGTTAATGTATGATTGGGGATTGAATCATATTTTACATGTTTGGTTGGTGGTTTGGATGTTTTAGAACTCCATTGCCTGTCTCGCTTTTGTGTTTATTATTCGGATATGTAGTGTATTTTCCTTTATGGAATGTACGAACCATGTTTAATCCTGAGAACATGTCTTCTTGAATATGCGGGAAAGAATTGTTTTTGCTGTTAACATAAACATTTTATTCTACAATGATATAATTTTCTCCTAAAAAATGTAACATGAGTGGTACTTGAAGAAGATTGAGAGGAAAATTCTTTATTTCTTTCTTACTTTTTTGAGTTTACAATGAATCAGAATGTATACAATATGTCTTAGATATAAAATAGGAAACTACCTAATCTAAAGAGAGAAAATTTTAACTAAAATTCCTCGGATTAAAGGATATTATTAACACCCTTAATATCTTTCAAATAATAATAGTATTTACAGCTAATGTATATCTCGACACTTCCTCTCAAGTTGTATTATCATGGAAATTGGAGTTATTCAACCCTTTGGTAAGAATGTCTGTGAGTTGGTACCCTATTGGAACACAAGATAGGCATACTAGTCCCTCCAACTTTTCTTTAATGGAATGTCATATGTTTTAATCCTATCATATTGTATGTGGGCAATATTGATAGTAGATTTGTTATAACAGTAGAGTTTTATAGGACCTTTCCACTTGACTCTTTAAATCGTTTAGGATAATCTGTAGTCGCAACATCTCACACAAGCCTTGAGCAATTGCTCTGAATTTTGATTCAGCAGATGATCTAGTTACAACATTATGCTTTTTACTCCTCCATGTTATAAGATTACCCTCCAAGGAACATACAATACCTAGTAGTTGATCGTCTATCTACTATAGATTCTCCATAATCTGCATCGGTGTAGACTTTAAGGGCAAGATCCCGTTTTTGGAGTATGTTACTCAATACTTAGAAAGTACTTCAATCTCCCAGGCTTCTTTATCTTGAATTCCTTGACCGGTTGTTGTTTCCGTTCTAGTTTTTCCTTTTCATCATTCCTAGTGACAATGATGTCATCCACATACATAAGAAGTCTTGTCACTCCCACTACAGACGAGTGCTTATGAAAAAAGTACGATCACCTTGACTCTGTTGGTATCCAGATGTTTTCATAACTTTGGTAAACCTTACAAATCATATTTTTGGTGATTGTTTTAGTTCATAAAGGGTCTGCTTCATGCAAACTTTATCCCTTGGTTCTTTTTCAAATACTATAGTGACATATACGTAAATTTCTTCATCTAAGTCTCCATGAAAAAATGCATTCTTTACATCGTATTGTAAACCTTGTCAATCAAAATGTGATGTTAGGGATAGTAGAATCCTAAGAGTTCGTTTTTGCCACAGGTTTAAATGTCTCATGATAGTCTAGCCCATAAGTTTGAGTATATCCTTAGCGACTAACATTGCTTTATATTTCTTAAGTGATCCATCAACTTTAGGTGTAAAAATCCACTTACAACCGACTTTGTTCTTCCCCCTTTATCTATCCACAATCTCCCAAGTTTAGTTCTTTTTTATAGCAGCCATCTCTTCTTTTATGGCATTTCTCCATTTTATTTTTGACAATGCCTCAGATACGGTAGTAGGGATAAAAATGGTGTTGAGGTTGGTAATGAATTTTCTATGGTTCGGTGGTAGATTCTTAAGTGACACATAGTGAGACAATGGGTACATGGGTCTTTTGGTGCATTCTCTACTGCCTTTTCTGATAACTATAGGAAGGCGCATGTCATCACTAAATGGTTCTATTGACTGTGTGCTTAGGATTAGATCTGATCTTATTATGGGGTTCTTGTCAAAGATCGAGTTGGATTCTTGAACTAGTTGCAGATCTAGAATCGTCCTCCTAGTATATACTTGGGGTATTATGAATAACTTGATTTCGAACTTCAGAAGATATAGTTTCAGGAACTTCTGATGGATTCGAATTAGATTTTGCAAAAGTAGGAATTGATGATGGACTTTGATTTGATGAAGGAACAAACTTTGATGGAGAACCAGAAAGTGATACTGACTTTACTGGACGACTAGGGAAATCAAGGGTACAAGTACTATCAAAAATACTATTTTCTTGTAGGGATGTAGTCTCCCCTTAAAATTTGGGTTGTTTGAAGTATGGTTGGTGTTTTATGAAAGTCACATCAGTTAAATCATAAAGTTTTCTGGTTAGATGATTATAGCATTTGTAGCCTTTTTGTGTAAAAGAATAACCAAGGAAAACACACGTGTGCTCGGGGATTTAATTTTCCTCTTTGATGACTATGAATGTGAACAAAGGTTCTGCAACCAAACAGCTTAGGAATGTGTCCATTAGAACTTCAAAACTCTGGACAAAAGGTGTTGAGAACCTTTATCGGACTTTTATTAGATAAAACTCGAGATGGCAGTTTATTGATCATATAAGTAGCTATGAGGACAGCCTCACCCCAATTGGAAAATTTCCTTGAAAAAGTAACGCCCCAGTCACGCTGAGTAAGTGCCCATTTTTGCGTTCAGTCACACCGTTTTATTGGGATGTGTCAACACAAGAAGAATCATGAATAATCCCTTGCTTTTGAAAGTATGGAGTCATTGTGTGGTTGAAGTATTCCCTAGCATTGTCTGACCTAAAATTCTTAATTTTGACCCCAAATTGATTATGAATTATAGAAAGAAATGTAGGGATAACAATGCTAACATTAGATCTTTGATTAAGTAAAGCCAAGTAACCAGACTACAATCATCTACAAATGTAACAAACCATCTAGAGGATCTCATATGTCACTATGAATCAAATGAAAAGGTTTAGAACTCCTTTTAGACGGTACTTGGTTCCTATGGGAAAATGGTAATATGATTTGTAATGAATATAACGAGGAATGACAATGAATATAAATCATTATAATTATGATGGTTAGTTAGGGTGAATGAATGATTACCATTACTATTAATAATAGTTAATTTTTTAAAATCTTGAAAATTAAAAATTTGTTAAAAATTTATTTTACATCAATTTTAAAATATTTTAATTAATTATATTTAATTTATACATCCATTTATGATGACAAAATGTTTAAAATTAAGTATATTACAGTATTTACTTTCCAACAACTCTTGAAGAAAAAAATGCTCTAGTGTTTGCTTGCATCAACATATCATCAGTTACATAATGTTCTCAAAATATAGTTTAATCATGTTTTGTAATCTAATTAAATGTAAAATTTAAAAGTCTAATTAAATGTAAAATGAAATGGAATATAAAAAAGTAACAATTTAAAAAAATAATTCAAATTTTTGATAAAATAATTAATAATTAATAATTTTAAATTATTTTCATTATTTTACAATAAACTATTATATATAGAAATAATTACGGGCATGACACAGATATATATTATATATATAATAATTATATATAGAAATCTCAATGTAATTTAAGTAAGTTTAACTTTTTTAATTTTTTAATTTTGTTAGAAAAACTTTTATTATTAATTTTCTAATTTTAAATTTATATTAAAATAGCATCGAAACAAACATGATTTAAATATTATACGCGGACTAATCAAATGATACTGATATAACGATTTGACTCAAATCGTAAATTCAATTTAAATTAATTAAAACGACTCAAATAAGTAATTTAATATAACAAAATTATAAGCAAAGAGGAAAACAAGTTAAAATGACATTTTTTTAGATATTTCAAAATCATATAGATGATAAATATATATTAACATTTTCAATTAAATAACATCTTATAAACTAACATCATATAAAATATATGTCGACATCATGATAACACGATAGAAGATGTTACATGAAGTCGAGACTAAAAGGTGTACTACCTTGATAAAATTGTTTAATTCAATTTAGCCCATTAAAAGTATAAATATAGACTACAATTGAAGGCATTTGGTATAGTATGTTAATAACTTTCATTAGAAGAAAAATCATTGCATGACTTTTCTTACTTATATAAAATATGATAGAAATCATATATATTTCCGATACATGCTTATGAGTATTTGATATTGAATTTAGATTCAACATTATTATGATGTTTAAGGCATGACAAGAAATAGAATATTTACACAAATAATTTGCATGCGTTGGATCGAATAAGACTTATGCTTCACATAAATGACAAGAATACTAAGTTGAATAACCAAAACTATCCTTTAAAGTCATATTGGTGAAATCAACATAATAAGAATCATAAAGTTAAATACAATGACATATGTATCATTTTGATTATAAATCATACGAAACTTGTTAAACTTGTTAAGTTGAAGAATGAACAAATCACTCTTTGGTGAAAGAATGATGATGGTATTGAGTTGTTAAATCTTTCACATGTGATGTGCTAGATGTGATAACAATTTATAAAAGGATGATTCTTATATTTCATTAGAAATACTAATGACTTTATATGATATTGTTATATGTATTAAATGAGATATTAATTTACAATTTTGAAAAGTTCAAATAATTTAAATTTAAGTAGAAATCAAGCATTGAAAACACTGAAGTACTTTGATGAGATTGATGTAGTGAAATATGATTTTTTTTGTTATCTATAAAGAATGAGATTCCCTAATAGATATTTCTAGAATTAAATTTAATAATAATATGAATTTATGTAAGGAGGAATATACAAAGAGATATAATATAATGCGATGTTATTTCTTTTATAGTTATGCTTAATACTACAACTTACATCCATTAGTTCCTATTAGATCAATTAACAATATTTCATATTACATGTGAAACATTAAGACTTTGAAAGAGCTAAAGTTAATAATATAGGGATTTATGATGCTTAGTTGAAGTGTATATTATCTACCAACTTTAGAACTAAATTAGATTTTAAAAAAAAGTAATTAGATATCCAAAAGGTTGGATATAATCTTACAAACCCATTAAACAAATTGTTTATTTCAAAAAACACTTATAAGATAATGGTTCTCATGATAAATAGTATGATAGAGATGAAGTTTGAAAAGTTCAAATCTTATAATAATATATTTAATTGGAACTAGTGCTTTTGTTGATACATTTTATGTATAATTGAAAGGTTATGAAACATTGAAATATTCACTCTCATGATGATTTTAAATAGTTTATTTTGGAGATAATTTTGAATTTATTATTTCTAAAACAAGGTTAGTGAGAATATAGTTGTCCTCTTCAGTAGGGGTACATAAAGACATACTATTCCTAAAGAGAACAATAACTCATATTTTCAATTGTCGAAAATATATTTATCCAAAAACAATTCATATTGAATCTGAAAAAATAACAACTTAATTATGAGAATTAGATCTATAGAAATAGATTGGAAGTTGTATACCTATTCTAATCCAAGTATATAGATAATGCACTAAAGATGTTTAGTATTTGAGATATATGATAATTGAGAAGCAAGGATGTCCATTGTTTTATGTATGAGTTAATATTTGAGTTCAAATTTATATGGATATTAACTTTAGAAGTAAATTCTAATAAAGGTACATTTTACTTAGAACATATTTTAAGATTGAAAAGATTCCAATGTATCGTTAATTGCTAATAAAGCCATAATACATTTATCATTTAGCGAAAATGATTAAATAAATGAATAAGTTCTTTAATAAACTTGATATAGTTTTTTGTATTCGCTACAAGAAATTGTATTTTTAGTAAAAGCAAAAGTTGTCACTAAAAATAGTAATATTAGTCACAACTATTTATAGTGTCCAATTTTTAAAGTCGTCACCTCCCGTCACTAATGAAATAGTGACTACTTTAGAAAAATGGTCACAATTATGCAACAATTGTGTGACAAAAATACTGACAATAAAAACTATGGAATATGTGACAAAACTATATGGTAACAGTAATTTTACATATTTGTAATAATCTTGTCGACAAAAACAATACAAAGTAGTGACAAATAAAGCCGTAACAATATTTCATTTTATTGTGACAACATCATTGCCACTAAAATAATTGAAAATAGTGACAAAATAGTTGTCACTCGTGCTTTTTTATCAGTGTCTATTACTTCTTGATTACTAATACTTCTTCGTTACAAGTATGAAAGTTATATATTATAATAATGTTGTCCCTAAACAAAGATTATATGTTACAATAAATTTATCACTAATGTGTTCCTGTTTGTGACAAATAATATTATTAAATTTAACAATTTAATTGCTTAATTGATAAAAACTTTTGCATCGATGGCCATAAAATAGAAATTGTCACAAATGATACGAATTTTACTGCGAAGATATTGTCACACAAGCAAATAAAAATTATTAGTATATATAAAAACATATAAAAATCACCAAAATAAATAAAATTCTTATTTCCAATACATAAAATTGAAAATTTTAATATCGAAGATAGTTATATTTATTACAATTATCCTGAACTACTACGTACTAATTTAAGCTAAAACTTTCTGAGGTAAATTTTTCTTACTATTCTTCCAGATATTTGTTTCCTTCAAAATAAATAAAAATAAATTCAATTAATTAGTTTATAAATAAAAAATCTAATTTGACTATAATTTTCATACCATTATTTCTTCTCCATTTGGAAAAGACCAAGTTCTATATTTAATTTGACTATAACTTTTATACCATTATTTCTTCTCCATTTGAAAAATACCAAGTTCTATTTCTAATTTGTCAAGATATTTTTCAAACTTTAAAAGCATGTACTACTCATTGGAATCTTTAATTTTCTAAAAAGAAAAAAATTAATAATTAATTAGAACTTGAAAAATATAATTTCAACACGCACAACCCACTTTGAACGTGAAATTGATATCTCTTGGTTTTGCCGTTTACTTGTGATATAATGTTTTGAGGCTTGATAACTACAGATAGTAACAGAAGAATGAAAACTCTTACAATAAGAGTCTTGCCGCACAAAACGCTTTCTCTAAAAATAGTTCCAGAACTGAAACAATCAGATTTAGAGACAAGTCTACCTCACTACACAAGAACTGATAAGGGAACTGAAAGCGGCCTTATACAGTGTTTGATTAGGGTTACTTCAGGCAAAGATCACCTCTGTTTGGTTACATGTACGCGCGTATCCTTAGCTACAGATAGCCAACGCAACTGGCTTTAATGTGCGCGCGTATCCAGGGGATAGGAATAGGAAAAACTGAAGTGAGGGTTTAGAATATTCGTATAAACACAATTTTATATTATGTATTTGCTCAAAAACATCCGGATAAGATCAGGTCTATGGGTTGAAATAGTCGGCGTCTACAATTTTAAGGGTACATTAATGTTGAATTGATCATAAACTTTTATTCAAGATTTTATGGATCACATATTTAATATATATTTAATTTATTACATATTTAAAATAAATAACTTAAAATAAATTTAATATATAAATTCTTTAAATTTTAATATCTTTTCCTTTCAAAATGGTAACATTTTCAAAGCTTGCGATTCTACTTCTTACAAAAATTATTCATATATTAAAAGAAAAAGAATTTAGTCTACTATTACAAAAATTATTCATATATTAAAAGAAAAAGAATTTAGTCTACTATCATGCGAAAGACTTTTAAATTATGAAATGTAAATTATATTCCAATTGCAAATACTAGTAATTATTATTATGAACAATACAATAATAATTATGATTATATTTATAATAAAGAAACTACATTCACAATATTCGTGAAAGACAGATTTGAAATCATGCCTAATTGAAAGATGATCAAGGTTTGACTTGATAGTAAAATTTTGATATAATCAAAATTTGAATTAAATAAATATTATTTTAATTATTTATTTTTATGAATAATGATGAGACAAATTCAGTGAGTGAAGATGAGGAAAGCGATGATGACAATGATCGAGTATTGACAATAAATTTGTTTTTAAATTTTGAATAGATTAAAAGTTTAGCTTAATATTTTGGAACAAAATTTTTATTATATTTAAACATTTATTTATTTTGATTTTTATTTTGATGAAATTTCAAGTTATGTTTAGAAAATACATATTGATATGTAAAATATTACTTTTGGATTATCAATATATGTAGTTTGAATATTTTATAAGAACCTATGTAAAATTGTTTGCAAATAATAATATTAAAGAAAAATCTGGCAAGTAGTTTTTAGTCTCTAAAATTCACACAATAATGATAAAAGTAATCATTTGAGTGGTTAATTTTAATATACTGTTATAACAAGAAATAGTTATCATTAATTTGTTACGTTTATATTGACAATAATCTTTGTAACAAAAAGTTGATGATCAAGTGACAACAAAAATTCTTGTCACAAAAATTATGAATATAGTGACCATAGTGATAGTTTCGTTTTTGTGACAATATTAAGTAGATACCAATTAAATGATTATTAACAAAAGTTTTCGTCATAAAAACTACAATACCATGTGACGGTAAACTATTTCGTCACAATAAGAGAAAAATATTAGTGATCAAACTATATTTTGTCACAAAAATAGATAATATTAGTGACCAATATATGTTTTTTCACAATTACAATTCATTCTCATCAAAATTACTTTGACATCAAATTGCTTACACTTTTAGTGAGAAAACTTAGTGATAAAAGAAAATTTGACCTTATTAATAGATTAATAGTGACAATTTAATAGTGAAAGATATTAAACTGTCACAATTACCATTGTATTAGTGACAAAAAAAGCATCATAGTTAATCTAAACAATAGTAACAATCAATTGTTTTGTCATAAAAAACCTCATATCTGTGACGAAATGATAGTTAGTCATAGAAAAATTGTCACTAAATATTTTAACTTTGTAGTGATTATTTAAAGAGTAACGTGTTGTAGAACATTAGAGCTATTGAGCATGTAAAAAGATATAAGATCTCATCAAAGTTCCAATATTTATTTAGGCATTTTTTTAATTATGATGATAATTAAGATAAAATTTGTAATATTAAGCAAGTGCTTCTTATAGAGAATATTAAAAAAATTCTGTCTCTAAACTACTATTCTAGTAGTAGCATGATCGTCATATGATGATATCGTAGAAGATACTTAAACGATTGACTTAATGCAAGTGGGAGATTAATGGATTATGCCCTTCAACCAATTATAGTTTATTGCCATAATTATTTAAATGTATTTTTTATCTTCTACATATTTAAATATATATGATAAAATCTATGGGATAAATATACATTACAAATAAAATTACGATGAAATTATTATTATGATATTCATATTGTATCTATGTATTATTAATTCATTTACTGGATGTTAATAGAGTATAAAAGACTAACAAACGTTATGCTTCTTTCTTGTGAAATAAGTAGTGGATCTTATAGACTAAGGTATGAAGATACTCAAACAAATGTGTGGATGATTTTTAAAGAACAAATTCATTGAACTGACCTCATATGAGAATTCCATTTAAAACATTATTTATATATTTATGAAAATTCTCATTGTGATAATTATAAAAGTGGCTCTTTGACTTAAGATCTTCAAGGTTATGTTATATAGGAATTGTTATATTTTGATATCACTTATGACATATTCTAATCAAGGATAACGCAGTCGGTAGTCATTGGATATAGTATGAATTATATGAAGATAGTTAAGTGATCAATAAAAGATTCATCAACCTAACGTGATTATGGAGAGTATTCCATTGTTCTTGATCAATATTGATTCAAAAAAATCTTAGTCATAGAACGATAATTTATAAATAGTTTACGAATGTCATTAATAGAATCAATTATTAATGACGACGAACTGATATGACTAGACTTAAATAGAATATACATTATTTCCATGGTTTATGTCTAATTGAAACATTATATAACGAAATAAACAAAATAAAATCATGTACAGAAATGTTAGTTAAAACTACTTTGTCATTCTTAAATATTTAGGTGGTCATAATGTGTTGCTAAACACCAGCCTTGATCAATAAAGATAAATTGTTTAAGAATTAAAGATAAATTAAAGGAGTTTAATTTGTCTAATCATAAAAATAATTTAGGTTTATAATCTATATCTATTGCTAATACATTTAAGAACCTAATAAGTCACACACAAAGAATAAATCAAAGAGAGAAGATATATTAATCAAGTTGGATTTGATTATAAACTTTAAGAAACATTAAGTTTAAATATGAAATCTTTAATAAATAAGGATTAACAGGAGATATTGAATCTTATTTGAATGTCATTGATATTTTATTAGAATTAGTTGTAGTTCTAATTAAAGTTTAACTGAAATTATAATTTAATTTCAATTAAATTACTAAAATGACAAGAAATATTTTAAATAAGTTTAAGTTTTAAGAGAGTTAACACTCCTTTGTCTAAACCTCTTTGCAACAGTTGCATTCATTACGTACTATGAATATTATTAAAGGACTATGCTAGTTGATATGAGCCAATTTTAGAAATAATTCTAGAGAAACGACAAGAAAAAAATTATGTTTCGGAATAAGATAAAAGTTATAATTTATATTTTATCATGATTTATATTTTAATCATTTTATAAAATTATAGTGACCTTAAATTTTAGGATATTAAATATGAAAAATTTCATAATTTATTTCGTTGAACCCAAGATCGAGTCCAACTCTACTTTTCCAACAATTTGAAAGTTTTGCGTGGGGCAGAAAGTCACTACAACAAGGTAGACATTCACATTTGGCTACGTTTTAAAAATTATATCTAAGAATAAGTCTTTAGCAATGTTTTGCAAAATTATCATCAATTTTGTCACCAAAGGGTCCATAATTGGTGATGTTTTTTGAGAATCGTCACCAAATAGTTTGCGATACGGTCTGCAATTTTTGAAATCGTCCTCAAAAAGTTCACAATTAGCAACGATTCCTTAGATGATCAAAAATAGTTGTAAAAGGATTCACATTTTGCAGACTATTTTCAAAAATCTTTGCCAAATTCAAAATCATATATATGTTCTTTTAAAAAAAAATTAAAGAAATTATATTACCAAATCGGAAACTAAAATTTAAAATCCTATTACGAGGATAATTACAAAAAAAATCTACAACTACTTCTATTCCACTACATTCATTCCACCCAAACCACATGAATCACCCAAATCACGAAACACAAAACCTCAGCTTCATCCATTGCTACTTTGGAGGCCCCACCTTGCAGACCCTAAAACTAGCTACCACTCTCTCAGATCTTCTTCTCCGTTGCGCTTCATTTTCAAATCGCTTTCCACTACCTTTGTCCCTAGTTCGCTTTCTCGCCACAGATACTCTCGACCATGTCAACTTCTGCCTCGAGATTTTTCTACGGCGGTTGCTGCTGTTCAAGTGGCTCTGCCGATGGACAGCAGAGGTAGTGAATTTTATCTCTTTCCTTTTTTTTTGTCAATCTTTAATTTTGTTCTGAGCTTCATTGAGTTGAGTTAAAAATGTTAGTGGTGAAGGCGCAATGGAAAGTAGCAATAGATTTCAAGTGGACAAGAAATAACAAAGATGTTGCTCTCAACATCAAGGATCGCAACTCCGCTGCTAATTTGGATCTTGTGCTTCACCTCTACGACCAAATGTTTTCCCTCCAAAAGGTCGTCCTTTTTCAAAAAGAAAAAAAAAAAGAAAAAGAAAAGAAGGAACTGGTTTTGCTTCACATTTCATCTAATTTCAATTCCTGCACAACTGCTTAGGGAAGAAAGGAATGCGGTTGTCAATAAGATGAAAGGAAAATTAGAGACCTCAGAGCGTCAAAAACTCGTTGAGGAAGGTATTACTGGAAGATTTAGTCTTGTTTATCTTCTTATTTATCTCCTAGTGGCTCAAAATTTGTTATCTTTATTCTGTGTTCAGGGAAGAATCTGAAGGAAGGATTCCTGAATTTGGAAGAAGACCTGCTCAAAGTCACGGATGAACTTCAACAGGAAGCGCAATGCATTCCTAACATGAAACATCCAGATGTTCCCATCAGGGATGAAGATTGTTCCACATTCAGAAAAATGGTAACATCACCGACCACTTCTTGTCGTGTGTTCTTAGCATGCAGATGCGGTTGTGGTTGTTGAAAGAATTTTGCAATGCAGTTGAACTTTTATGTTCTGTTGTAGGTGGGTACTCCACGTGAGTTCACTTTTCCTGTGTAGGACCATCTTCAAAAACACACAATTCATGGTGTCATTGTTTTCGATATGCGTATGTAATTGGTCATTAGAGCTCTATGATTCCATTGCTTTGGCCAATCTCTGGAATCTTTAGTTTTGTCTTTTGCATAAGATTGGCTTCTGATCAGTATGCATATTACTTTTTCTGGCTGAGCAGGTCAGTGGGTCAAAATTCTACTATCTCAAGACTGAAGCAATTATGCTAGAAATGGAGTTATGAAAAGGGGCTTCACACCTCTAAGAACCCCAGAGATTGTAAGATCCTCAATTGTTGAAAAATGTGGCTTCCAACTCGAGGAGATAATACACAGGTTGGTTCCCTGCCTCATTATTTTGTGGACTTTCTAATTGATTCTAAGTTCATTTGCAATAATTATGTTACTCAACGTCTTAACTGTGAAGCTGAGTAACTTTGCACCATATGGTGGGCACACAAATTGAAAAATCGAAGGGGGTTAATTATTTCGCAAACTTTTCGCAAATTTATTTGGCACTAACAAAATATAAACAAGCAAACCGAAATAATAAAAACATCAGAAATTTGGTAACGCAGTTCGGCACAACTTGCCTATGTCTGCGGGGCCCTCACTCAGTTTAATAACTTTCACCGAGGTACAATAGTTTTATCCAAGGCTTTACTGAGCCGACAATACTCATCCTTTGACACTATCTCTCAACCTTACTTCCCGTGAAAGAATTTCACACCCAATAGTACGACCGTCTCGTACTAACCTCAACAGAAAATTTTTCACACACTGTTTACTAATAAAGACAATTAATCGAACAACTCAAGTGAGTAAAATAACTAGAAACAAAAAAAATAATACTTAAGATAGAAAAGAAGATAACTTCCCAATCTGTTCAGCTCCACTGAAATAAATCTGAAGTCATCGCAACAATAATGAGCTGATTCACATAAACACCAATACGTAGCCACAGTTCATATACAGCCAACCAATCACGGTTCAACAAAGAAATCACGCACAGACCCAAGAAGAATAAGTCTGTAAAATAACCAGCTAACGCCCACTGCTTCGTTTTTGCTTCGTTTCGGGTCCAACTTTGCATAAGCTGCTTCACGTGATTAGGTAACAACAACTCATTTATTGCTTTATTAAATAATCATGATGTTGACAATAAGAACACATTTATTGCTTCATTGATATTTGTGTAAAAAAATGATGTCAATGGTCTTTCACTTTTCCAGAGAAGATTTTCTATCTAACACATATTCACCTTCATAAGCTTTCATTATATGACTTGTTTAACATCACAAACGTATGCTCTCACCTAAGACAAGTACAATTACTGCAATGTTTGCTCAAAATACCATCACCGCACAACCACAATCACAGTTTCATTAAACAACTAACACCCATCCAATTTGTTTCACTCACGCACTTTACCTAATTGTCGCACACACCCATGGGTTTTTTCCAAGTTACCTCTTTTTGATAGATTTCAATTAAAACCCAATCTCTAGATGCATATTTTGGATAGACTTCAATTAAAATACAATCTCCACATCTGCTGCATATCTACATGTATGATTTGAATTTCTGTTAAAACACAGTCTCCACCCATCTTCATCAATCTATATAATGATTTTAATTTTCTTATATGTCCAATTCAAAATGCCAAAACTAAACAAAGAATATATAAAATATATTCTAACAATCTCCCCATTTTTGACAATTTTGTCATAACTCTAGCACTCCACATAAATAATCATAATTAGACATATAAAGATGAAATTAACAATGCTCCCACAATGCTCCCCTTAATCAAACAACAAGTTTCAAAGAACATCACAATTTATCTAATTATCCAAATTTCTCCTCATT
>JAOQMQ010000002.1:3652544-3669923 GCA_027563845.1 Erythroxylum subrotundum | reverse complement strand
ATCCCGACTTACCATAACTACAAATTTTAGTGTGCAGAGTCAGGTAAATTTTGCAGTGCACTCGACACGCGCTGTCAGTTAGCATGAAAGTTGTGATTCTGTAGAAAAGCTGGGTTCTCAGCCATGATCACTCTTTCTCTCGACTCACTTCCACTAATTGGCTGACTTGACTCCTCTTCCTCTACTACCTTACTTCTCTCTTGTTCTTTCCTTAAGTGTCTCTCAATTTCGGGATGGAAAGGAACAAGTCTAGTTCTATGGGGCATGCACAGAAACACTTCAAATAAAAGAAATTGTAACAAAATTGACTCACAAGCACACAAAATCAAAAAAAAGTGAGATGTGAAGGATGCGAGTGTATGGTGTGTAAAAGCATGTATGAAGATGTGTATGTATGGAAAAATGCTAAGTATGAAAAATCTAACTGTGAAAGTATGCTTTTGTTTGTGTTTTCAAAATTTATGCTATGCAAAGAAAAATTAAAAACTTATACTATTGACAAGTATGAATTTAAACCATCTAAAATGAAATGTAAAAGAAAAGGTTCCTATTATCAACGATAGATAAAGATGACAACGGCTAACCTAAAGAAAACCAATTGCTTGGTTCCCCGGCAACTACGTCATTTTGATCTGCGGTTTGTCTTGGGTTATCCCTTGGAAACCGAATCAAAAAAATTTTAATTCCAATGATTGCAATATAGAGTGCAACCTTGGGTCGTTTCACTTAATCGGAACCTTGCACAAATGATCTAAGCTAGCCTAATTGTCAAGAAATGCAAACTAAATTGTTTAAAAGGGGGTTTTGGATCATTGATAAAACTTAACTAACTTGAACTAATTGAAAGAAAAGTGTATTAAAGGTATTTTTTGGATTTTTCAGAAAGAAAATTAAAAACTCAAATGCTGATCAAATTGATAAAATCCTCTTGAAAACGAGCTTTGGCTATCATAGTTCAAAACAAATCTTTTTAGGAGAAAAAATCACTAAGTTTTCAAATGATGAACCTTAAAGAACTCTTTAAGTCCAAGGTTTTAATCAATGAACTCCATTTCTTAAAACCTTGTTAAATGCATCTTAGTGTGTGTTAATGGATAAGCTAATGCAAGTGGTCAATTTGGAACAAGCATAATCTCAATATCAAACACAACTAGGTAGATAAAAGAGAGTTAACATAATCACCAAAAGATATATACGAGACTTCATATTTTAAGCATCCAAGTTCTACATAAACAAATCCATAACACAATATATTGTTCAACACTTGATTAAACTATATTCAAGAAAATCTAACTACAAGGCATAAATCCTAACTCAAGAGTTCATAACAATGTAGTTAAACATGACAATGTAAAAACTACTCCCCTTTGAAGCCCATCGAACTCAAGCCATCGCTACATCTTTAAGAGGAAATGTGCTTAGCCAAGCATCACTTCGGGAATCCTCACAACTATAAGCAAACCGATAGCATCCATGGCAGCAGCAGCAGATGATGAAGGCGACGATGAAAAATGGATAGGACTGATGGATGAAGGTCGAGAGTGAGAGAGATGAGAGGTGTGAGTGTCGGCTGTGAATGCTAAGAGTGTCTGCTGTCTCTCGGTGGTTCTCTGTAACCTAATTTGGTAGGTTTTTAAGTGATGGATCGGTGGGTAGGGTCAAACAGTGAGGTATTTTGCTAAATATGGTTCAGGTTTTCAACGGTTCGCCACAGCGACAGATAAGTTCACCACGGCGTACTTTTCCTGAAAGGTTTTTGCTCTTTGCTGGATTCTTCGCCTCGGCGAAATAATTAATCTTCGCCGCAGCGAACTTTTCCTGAAAGGTTTTTGCTCTTTGCTGGATTCTTCGCCTCGGCGAAATAATTAATCTTCGATGCGACAAACTTTTCCTGAAAGTTCAGCCTGGATTCTTCATGTTTAGCCGCGGCGACATGTCTACTTTGCCGCGACAAACGTGTTGTAGCGCCTTTATTCTTGTTGTCTTCATTTCAGCACATTGACTCCCTTCTCCTTGAGGTTCCTACAATAAAAAATAGCAATTATCAGTATCAATTGTTCTCAGAAAAATTAATAGTGCAATTAATATCAATTTGTAACAATTTTTACTATCAAATTGTATAAAATACAAGTACACACTCAAGGGTTAATTTAAGCACAAAATCAAGAATTAGGAGTCAAAAAGTACATTAAAAGCTATGAAAGTGTCGCCAATTTATATAGTAAACTTGGGTTCAATCACTTGATACTTCACATCTCTTCAGTTCTAATACACTCGACTCTTACGTACGTCTATCTCATTGTGTTTCGTAACCTCTATATTGATCCACCAATTTTATTTATCTTACTTGAATAACTTAATTTCTGACAACGATCAATTTCACTAATCAACAGTCTCTCGAATCGATTCTGGCCTTTATCTATTTTTAGGCCCTCTTTATTCCAATGTAAGGGCGAACGACACTTGTTGTTGTATAACGCCTTATACAATATTCTAATGATATCACTATGATAATGATTATTATGCTTAAAATCATTTAGACCTATACATTGCTCTCATGATCCTATGACTCCAAAATATCAGTTCTAAGCATATCTCTAACATGTAGGACTTTTAGTAACTCGTATATACAGTCACTTGTTTCTGTATCCTTAGCCGTGAAATACTATTTCGGCGTATTCCTACTAGCACACATAGCTTAAGTTGGTATTTATACTTTCTCTAGTAATCTTTTTGCTCAATCATCTTTATTGAGTACACATACTCTTTACTTTAATCACAAAGTATCAATTTTCAATCAACTCAAATTCGGATTCATTTTCAATTTCTCATTAAGATTCATAATTTATGAATCCTTAATTTGGGCCTTGCTAATCTTTTCATATGAAACTGATCTTAAATTCAATGCAACTAATAACACTTCATTTTGCCCCTTATTGAACTCAACATTATATGCTCTTTATTGCACTAGGTTTTTGTAACCTCAATATCTGAATTTGTGCTACACCATTATTGAATTTTCTATTCAATACATCAGATATAACACTAGCTTTACTAGAAAATACTCATTTATACACTATCCATTGTCTCAGTCTCATTTTCAATTCTTCCAAACTCAGTAATTACCTCATAATGTAATAATCCATATAAAATCTGAAATATTTCACTATACCTATAATGTCTCCAAGCTCTCAACACAATTACTATTGTAGTAAATTCTAAATCATGTATCAAAATTCAGCTCATGAGGCTTTAATTGTCTCAATGCATTTAAAATCACTTTCATCATCATCATCATACCCCAAAGTCCCGCATTGAAGCAGGGTCTAGGGGGCCTGATAGTACGCATCCTTTCCCTTACATTGTAGAGAGGCTGTTTCCCGTAGGCCCGCATGCATATGTGACATGATAATCGAGATGAAGGTTACAGAAATAAATACGTAAAGAGTGATATTACAATCCAATAGATACCTGATGGTGACCATAATCTACTATCACCTTTTACCTTGCCCAGCCCAGCTTTTGCGTCATGCGTCTTCCCTGATCAATAGCCTGAGAATGCAGCAATCCTACAGTGTTCATCCGGCCAGCGGAGGCAACTCCCCATACACCTGAAAAAACTCTATGCTATGTCTTTTACCCTTATCCTAGCACGCCAGATTGTCCTAATCCTAGCCATAGCGGCAGTGAGGGCTAACTCCAACATATCCCTCTTGATCACCTCTCGCCAAGTCTTATAAGGCCTCCCTCTCCTCCTCTTGTGGTCACTAAGGTTTATTCTCTTGCCGCGTCGAGCTGGAGCATCACTGGGCATCCTACTCACATGCCCAAACCACCTAAGCCTCTTTTCTCTCAACTTGTCAGCTATACTAGCCACCTGTAGCTTGACCCTCACTACTTGATTCCGCACCATATCTCTTTTGGTAATATCACACATCCACCTAAGCATTCGCATTTCTGTGACCAGCAACTGATGCATATGTCTACGCTTTATAGGCCAGCACTATGCACCATATAACATAGTTGGCCGAATCACCATTCTATAGAACTTCCCTTTGAGTCTGATAGGGACCTTTTTATCACATAGAACACCGGACGCACTCCGCCAGTTGACCCACCCAGATTTAATACGATGAACTATATCGTGATCAATATTACCATCGCTCTGAATGATAGACCCTAAGTATTTGAAACTCGATTTCTGGGGGACGATATCAGTACCAATTGCAATCGCTGCCTTATGGACCACTTGGCTACCCAAAAAGGTGCATGCTAGATATTCCGTCTTGGACCTGCTCAACCGAAAATCGTTCGACTCTAACACCTCTCTCCAACGTTCTAACTTGGCATTGAGCCCTTCCTTTGTCTCATCCACCAGGACAATATCGTCCGCAAATAACATACACCTCGGTACCTCTCCTTGAATATGCTTAGTAAGTGCATCCAGTACTAATGTGAACAGAAAAGGGCTTAAAGCCGAGCCTTAGTGGAGACCAATACCAATAGCGAACGCTTCCGTGTCACCTCCGATCGTCCGTACACTAGTCAAAGCCCCGACATACATATCCTTTATCACTTTAAGATAAGTGCTAGGAATGCCCTTAGCCTCCAAACATCTCCATAAAAGTTCTCGAGGGAACCTGTCATATGCTTTCTCCAAATCTACGAAAACTATGTGCAAATCTCGCTTCCTTTCCCTATAGCATTCCATCAGTCTCCTAAGTAGATGTATGGCCTCTGTCGTGGACCTACCCGGCATAAAGCCGAATTGGTTGTCTGATACCGAAACAGCTCTTCGAATTCTCCTTTCAATTACCTTCTCCCACAACTTCATGGTCTGACTTAATAATTTGATGCCTCGATAATTGTGACATTGTAGTACGTCGCCTTTAGCCTTGTACAAAGGGATTAACCTACTCAACCTCCATTCATCCGGCATCTTGGCTGACTCCAGGATCACATTAAAGAGTTGTGCTAACCATGCAATACCGACAGCTCCTAGTTGCTTCTAAACCTCTATAGGGATCTATCCGGCCCTACTGCCCGTTTGTTCCCAATCCCCTGGAGAACCTTTGTAATTTCTCCCCTTGTGATCCTCCCCCATGGGTTCCCATTTAGAGATTGGCCCGACACAAGAGGTTCCCCGAACTCTATATTGACCACTATGTCTCCGTTATAAAGGCCATAAAAGTATCTCTTCCACCGCTGTCTAATGGCTTCGGCCTCTGTGAGGACCTGACCGGCTTCGTCTCGGATACAGCAGACTCAAGTAAAATCTCTCGTCTCACGTGCCCTATCTGGTGCTAACTTGAAAATTCGTTACGCTCCTTTGGCCGTATCCAACGCCCTGTACATAGCTTTGTAAGCTTCTCCTCTAGCCACTGCGATAGTCTTTTTCGCCTTCTGTTTTGCTAGTCGATACCGAACCCTGTTTGTTACACACTCCACCTCGGTAGCACTTTCCAACAGATCTTTAAAAGCTCGCTTCTTCAGCTTTACCGTCTCTTGGACCTTATCTGACCACCACCAAGAATCCATTCGTCCTCTTCTCTGGCTTTTAGAAACCCCTAGGAGTTTTGTGGTGGTCTCTCTGACCACGGGGGCTACTCCCTGCCACATCTGATTTGCATCCCCACTCGCGGCCCATGGTGTATTATTCCGAACTTGAGCCCGAAAAAGTGTCACCCTGTCCCCATGTAGTCTCCACCATCTGATTCTGCGAAATCGCTCGGACAATCGCTGTGCCCTCAATCCCGTAATTTGTAGATCTAAAACTAATAAATTATGTAGGGTCGATAGGCATACGATCGAAAGGACTTTGCAATCCTTGCACCACGATCTAGCTCTTGTCCTGATAAGGATATAATCGATTTGCGTCTTAGTCGTACGACTCTGAAATGTCACCAGATGAGCTTCGATTTTCTTAAACAAGGAATTTACTATGACTAACTCATAGGCAATGGCCATGTCTAAAAGATCAACCCCACTATCATTCCTAAGGCCGTATCCAAAGCCACCATGAGTCCCTGTATAACCATCGGCATCCGCCCCTATATGTCTGTTGAAATCCCCACCTAGGATGAGTTGTTCAGTGGAAGAGATGTGTTGGAGCACTCCATCCAACGCCTCCCAGAACATACGTTTTTGTTGAACGTCTACGCCAGCGTGGGGAGCATATGCACATACTACGTTGAGAACCATACTGCTTAGGGCAAGTTTTGCGACCATAAGCCTGTCATTAATCCTTGTGATCTCCACTACCCTGGTCACTAGTCTCTTGTCCACTAAGATACGTACCCCATTTTGCTTCCCTGAACTACCTGAGTACCAAAGTTTGAATCCCCTATCTCCTTTGCTTTGGCTCCAGCCCACCGAGTCTCCTGAATGCATGGTACTTGTATCTTATACTTAGCTAAAATCTCTACCAATTCCAAAGACTTTCCTGTGAGGGTTCCCACGTTCCAAGTACCTATTCTGATTAAATCGTCAACAACCTTTTTTCGGCAAGTTGCGCGGATGGAACTAGTGGAACGGACCGAAGACATCCCTCTGAACCTGCACCGCTGACGCTGCTCGGAAGGAATATCTAAAAAGCCTTGCAAACAGAAACAAACCGACCCCCACAGAAGCTATATTGTACGAAGAAGAATATAATAAGTATATAAGAAGTTCTTTTTTTTTTTAAGAAGAATAAGAATATATAAAGAAAATAAAACTGTAATAACAAATAAATTGAAGAAGAAAGAACGAAAAGGAAAAGGGAAGGAAGAGAAAGAAAAAGGTAATAACAATAATTATTATTAGTAATTTAGTAATATTTTTTCAAAAGATATATATATATATATACAGAGTTTGTTTATAGCTATATAAAAACGAAAGTGAAAATAAAATAGAAGAAAATAAAAATACAAATAAAAGAAAAGAAAAAGTATCAGTAAAGAAATAATAATAATAATAAGAATTGTAAATGTAATAAATAAAATAAAGTAATAATAGTAATAATAAAACAGATAAATAGAAGAAAAAATGACAGATACTAAGACGAATACTTAAAGTAATACAGACACACAGAACAACTTGGACAAATACTAGCAATAAAAGAAAACAATAATATGCAAATAACACTGAAAAATAACACTAATAAGACAAACTGGCAAAATTGAAAACCAATGGAGCACAGTGAGATCATAAACTAAAGAAGTTGATTATAATGGAGGAGGCTGTAGGAAAAGTTTGAAGCACCAGAATAGACAAGAGGAAAATATAAGGGAGGTTGATGTAAATGAGGCCAGCTGTTGTAGACAGGTGAAGTACCCGGGTAAAAGAAAAAAGGGACTGGTCGAAACTTAAAACGCCAGGCTAGAGAGTGAGGACCAACGGCTCATAGCAGGAAGTGAAAGACTGATGGTAGCTTGTGTCCAACGGCAACAAAAGTCAGGACGCTCAAGAAAGCTGGCCTATACTACTTATGATGTGCCAACTGCCCAGCAAAACCCACGAAAATGTAGGTACGGTTATCAGTTGATGAGCGTGGAGTCCTGCGTACCCGCCCCTACCTAGGTGCTGCAGGCACAGTAAAACGGTTGCCTTATGGGATGTGTGCAGGAGCGAAGTCCCACTACGCCGTTGCTTGATTGGAAGGGGAGAGCACAACCCACGTTACCAGAAGGTCCAGAGTCCCTGCGAAGGCCACCGAAAACCGATACCCCAAACTCCGCCGGACAAAGCCTCCAACCTCCACTCAGAAAAGGATAACTACGGGAAACTAAACCCACCCCAAAACTAAGAAATATACGCACGAAAAAGGTAAACCCCTGCGAACTCAAAGCGCATGCAACGACAAGGAGGGAAAAAAAGAGAAAAGATAAAAGCATATTCCCAAATACTGGAATGATACACATTTCCTGTGGAGGCCACAGCGATGCAGCTTGGCCTGAAATAACAGCCTTGTGTAAATAGGACAAAGATGCAGAAAACATAACCTGGGGCCACTGTCACTGTATACTGAGCTGAGTCCCTGCGCCGGCGACCCGCTTCTGGACTCCAAGAAAATCTCGCCTGGACTCTCCGCTGGACTGCTTACCTACTTACCAAGAAACCACAGACCGACAGCATAGCGTCCCACACAGAAGATAGATACTAAATAAGAAACATAACTAGTGAGTTATTTCCTAAGAAAACGAAAGAATAGAGTTCTTCCATCATTCCAACCGCAGGTGACTACCTCCACAGTCACGTCGCTCTTCTGCACTCCGGCGAATGATTTCAACTAAACCTGGTGCTTCTGGTCTAAGTTGGGCCATCAATCACACCTAGATAGTCAATGTTAAAAATGCAGAAACATTGATATGTTAGAGATTATTACCAGACATCTTCTTTTCTTCATTAGTTCCTCCTCTTCCATGCCCATGAAAGCCTCTCTTGTCGTGGACGCAGGTGTAGAGACTATCACTCCATCATGTTCACAACCTACATCTCAAAACAAACCCGACCCAGAATAAAACAACTTGGAAAACTCAAAAACAACATACCAGCTTCTTCAGAAGAGCACGGACTCCAGGTCGAACATGTACAGCCTGAAAAATGAGAAATTTCTTCAAAGATAGGAAGTCTCCTCGATCTATATGGAACCCATTGGCTCATCAGGTTGTCATCTTCAAATGCATCTTCCAAGTTGAGTGGCATTGATGCCAAGTTCCTGAATAAATGCAAAGAGAGCAACAATGCCATCAAGAAAAGAAAGACCCACATTCACACCCACCACTTCTGATGGAAAGCATCAAGACCCTTTTTCCCAAGAAAAACATCTCTTTCTACTCACCCCCTACTCTCTCGCTCTCTCTCTCACACACACACACTCACATACTTGGTCTCTGAACAAATCCCCGGTATGAAACATCATTATATACTATATAATCTCAAATCCCAAATGATATTATTATCATTGGTGTTATAATTCCTCAAAATCTCTTTACATTCATCAGTCATACGATTTACACGCTTTTCCTCAAACATTTTTTTTTTCAGAAATCTTGTCAAAGGACTAAGATCAGTAAAAACCACCCCTTAACAGTCTCTAGTAGTATCCAACATACAGCTAGTTCTAAAGAACTCTGAATCTCGTATATATTCCTTGAAATTTCTTACGTTATCATCACATTTACTTTTCTTTGGTTCTCTCAATATGCCATGTTCAAATACTATATTGCCCACAATTTATTTGACCAAGCTAAGATTCACTTTTATGAAACTTGGCATATAACTATGTCTACCTTCTTGATATGTAAGATTTCTTCAAGTATTCAAATTGTTCTCTTTACTTTTCGAATACACTCAAAATACCATCTATGATCATAGTCGCTAATTGATACAATTTTTCTTGGATCACTTTAATCTTCAATACCATAATACTGTCGAGGACATTGTTAACTCCAACAAATATAACCCAAAACTCCTTGTGCCCATAATTTATTCTCATAATTCTTTAAGTATCTAATTTCCCCAATGAGGTAATATTCTCTTATATTATTCTCAATTTCCCAACTAGCTTCTTCTCTCGAATGATTTTCTCAATTCATTTAATTTTCTCTAACTTTCACATGGATTTATTTTAATGCATGCTCATTCATACTAGTTTCTCCACACATTTTGATTTATTAGAAAACTTAATTCCTCGTGTTGGTAACACATTTATCAGATCTAATTTGTATTTCTTATACTTAATGTCACCTCAATTTTAAGAATTCAATCACCCTGTTGGATACTTTACATCAACAAAATGCATACACTCGCAGCAACATAATCTGCATCTATGCTTGAGATGTGACTCCAATATTTACTTTAGGGATGTGACTCCAATATTTACTTTTGATTCATTACATATTGATTTCTGATTTGTTTCTTCGTTGATCACTCTTAAACTGAATCATCTGATCAACTTAACCTAATTTAGGGAAATTCTTCTTTAAAAGAAGACTTCTTGCTACTTTTGTCGATACCGCTCATGAAATTCTTATCAATCAACTGTCTTCACCACTACTTGTCAGTCATTCTTAATGCCTTAAGAAGATTAATTTCAGCTATTCATAATATCTCATTAAGATCAATTTATGTCATAACTCATATGATCAAAACATCCTTTTTAATAAGGCTCATTGAAGTATTAAGCAAATTATTTACTCTAATACCTTGGTATATACCATCAAAATCATTACATCTTATCTAAATACGTATTTAGGACAACTCACCAATTAGTAGCTTATGCTAAAGATACCTTGATCTCATTTGATTCTAGACAACACTTCCCTTTTTGCACCTGCCCTCGATCGTGGGGATTATGCCATGATCTTGTCCTTCTTCCTTTTCCTCAATTCATCATATATGGTAATATCATTAACAATCTCAATTCATTCCCAATTGACCACTATAAGCACTTTCACGTCTTACTCTAACTCGTCTTGGACTTTGAACTATAAGAACTATGGCTAGCAATTATTCAATAAGTCACCGGTTGCTTCCTATATCATCTCCACACATGTAATACACATATGCTTAATATTCTCACTTGTCATGGTGATCCCATTATTAGATGTGCACTCACACAGGCAAATCAACTTAACCTTGACAACTTTTCATCTACCGTTATCATTGTCTCACCTTACAATTTCCATTATTTCGTCATCCCTACGTATGTTCACAATCAATTTGGAATCATAGATGCATAATCATCCTGAAATTTCGATTTCGATCCCACTAACATATTCTTACACTAAGTCATAAACTCTTATCACAAAAATCAAATAACCATTCCAAGCCCAATTTCAGCCTCTCTAGATTATAGAAAATTTTGTTTTCATCTAACTTTATTTATACACTTTAAATCTTGTCGTTTCTACCATATCCCTAATTTCCTCTATCAATCCATAATAATATATTTACATATATCCAACATTCAAGGATATATTACCACAGTACAGTATAACATTGATACTGTATTCCATAATGCTTGCACCAATACAATTGTGTTAAATCTTTAACTGTTATATCTAACCATATACTATCTCTTATTTCTAGATATCCTTCAACCTTCCTCTTCTCACATTATGACAGATTATCATTCTTTTAAATGCTTCTAACAGCTCAAACTCTTAACATGTGCTCATGCGTGTGACTCATATGAATGCAACTCAGACTAAGGATCAGTTGCTACTGCCTGCTATGACATGACAAAAATGCATGTACCTTGACACATTTTTCAGAAAATGCCCATATAAGATAGTAATTCTGGGCTCTGATACCACATATATAGCACCCCACTCCTGCAAGACACATGCCTGACATCTTGAGTGATATCAGAGACCGTGCCTCGTGAGGGTGACATGCTAGAGCACTTAATCAGTCAAAATTCAGTACTTTCTTTTTGAAACAATATAAGCATATACAGAAATCAATTACCAAATCAGGCCACTTTTATTTCATAAATGTTTTCAATCACAGTAATACAATCATTATAATCTCAATAGCCATTTGGGCCATTTCAAATACAAAACACTTTAGTCATAATGTCTTTACGTTACAACATAAATACATTTGTATACACATTGTGAAAAAGTTTTTAAATACATTATTCGATACAAAAATTTCAGAATATATATACAATTCAATACAAAAATAAAGAAGTACAATGCATACGCGAACTGATCCCGACCTCTATCCCTTACTTGAATGCTGAAGGTATATTCCCGTTGGCCTAACGGGGTATTCTTTTGATCTTGAAAAGTATTTGCAATTTTTGGGTGAGTTTTGTGAACTCAATGAGTGACCATCATCGATGGCTCACCCAGTCACATAACACATAATTCACATTCACATCATTTTACATTTCACATTCAATACAATTTAATAATTCATATTGTGCATATGCAATGCACATGAGACTCACTTTACATTTATTACTTTGTTGTGACCGAGTGCCTAAACTGTCCCATATAGGGCTCATTGATAACTGTCCCATATAGGGCTCATTAAACGTTGAGCCTGAGGCTCTGAATCACTTTTGAGCTCGAGGCTCTTTTTCACTCGTTGAGCTTTAAGCTCTGATCGGTGGCTACTCTGGTCACAACTGCCATTATGTTTCATGCATTTATGAAATGAAATGCATCAATCACATTTGCATGATCCCATTCAATCATATTCTCATATTATTGGACCTTAGTCCGGCATTCAACATTAAGTTGATAATCACATTTTCACTTACATACAAATGCTCATTCAAAACACATTTATCATCAAATTATGTACACTTAGTTCATCTCATTCACATACAAGCAACACTTCAATATCTCAACCAAGCATCACAATCATCGGACCTTCTGTCCGAAAACCAACACAATCAATCACATTCATATAGACATTCAGTAACTAAAATTCACACAAAACAAACAATGAAATGAGACCGTCTAGGTCTACTCACAGTACGCTCCAGGTTAGTATTAGCTTCCATGATCTGGAAACGTTTGAATGGGGACGTTCTATCCTGTATCATCATTATGCAAAACACATATTGCACACATATTAATAATTGCGCAATCACATAAACATTCAGTTTTACACACATGTATATGTGTAATGTATAACGCATGCTCAATGACAATCCCGGGTATATTTTCTAAATTTACATCTAATGCTCATTCTCAATTCATGATTCATATTATCTAATTGAACTTAGACTTACACTTCATTTGCACATGATCACTCTAAATTATCCATTCAATCTTTATCCTTTTATGTGTCTAGCTTATTCATAAGCTTACATTTTAAGAACACTTGGTCACTCTATATCATAACTCAATTTCTCGTCATTTCTTTTTTAACCTTAAATGTCCTCATAATACCCCATTCTTATTCACAATTAATCACTTAATATATATGACTCAACTTCCTTGAACATAACTACAATCATATGAACATCTTCATTCCCATTATACTCATGCATTGATACTTTGATTTCATCCATTCGTTCACTAAGTTTTAACCTTCATTTTCACTTCAAACCTATCATACATTAGTCCTATAAACCAATGATCATTCTAGGTTTACTTTAAGACCCATTTAAGCCTTAATTAGGGTCACTTGACCCGTGAATGTCCGTTAAACGGACATCCATGTCTGTTAAACGGACCTTTACAGGTCACTTACAGAACTTTGCAAATTTGACCGTCTAGACTTCCAAGTATCTTTTTTCAATCTTCATAAAAGTTGTAGATCTCGAAGTTCCCTTTAAAACCATACCTAAATCATCTCAATCCAAGTTCTACAGAAAAAGTTATGCCTCTTGCACCAAAGTATGTTCAGTTGCTTTTTAAGATTTCCATATTTCTAACTCTTTACTTGCAACATTCAATTTCTCATGCTTAGTCTATCATTTATAGTTCAATGCTCATCATTTATCCATTATTCTAACTCCCTTTCAACTCAACATCATCCATAACCAAATTATAGCCCATGATTGATCATAA
The DNA here is from genome assembly GCA_027563845.1 of Erythroxylum subrotundum. Taxonomy (NCBI): domain Eukaryota; kingdom Viridiplantae; phylum Streptophyta; class Magnoliopsida; order Malpighiales; family Erythroxylaceae; genus Erythroxylum; species Erythroxylum subrotundum. The sequence goes on along the minus strand of JAOQMQ010000002.1, from coordinate 3,656,406 downwards.
ACACTAATAATAGAACATACACATATATATGCATTCATCATCAATTTTCTGCACATATTCAACTTCATTTCCACTTTCATTTCACTTTTAACTATCACCTAGATCCTTCACATTTCAAGACACCAAATTAATCCCCCTCTTTAGTTTTATACTCATTTTACATCATCACAAAAACACCCAAAAAGATTCGCATTAATTCATTAAGAAAAACAGAATAAAAACCCAATATGTATCCAATTTTTCTGCACTTTTTTCCCTACACCCAGTACTGAACTTCAAGTCAAAATTGAAAACTCCAAATGACAGAATTTGAATCGATATCTTCATACAAAATGTAGCCCTATGTCTTTAATTTAATCTAAATCAAAGATCATCTCATTTGGATAACTACAGAACAAGTTATGGCTAAACAACAGAAGCATATTCAGTGAAAAAAATCACAGCTAATATTTCTCCAGCACACTTTATACACCATTCACTCACTCAATCCAACGTTATGTCATTCCTTAATCTATTATGCATCAAAACACAAGCAAGACATGAATCCATCCCCATTTCTTATCCATGTTTTTAGCATATACCCATCCTCATATCATAAACATCTAACTCTTAACTATCATCAAATATGCTCCATTCATCAAAGCCATAAAGAGGAATAGGTTACTTACTTGATTTAGCTTCAATGTCTTCAAATCACCATGAAACCCTAGCACTCCAACATACACGATCATCACAAATGGAGGTGGAGTAGGTTAGGTTTCTTTGGAAACAAGAAGAAGATAGCAAATATTTAAGTGGATACGAATGGAAGAAGGCAAGGTTCAACTTTGAGGCTTGGGTAGTGAGTGTCGTTATTAAGGAGAGGAAGACAAAGAAAATGAAGAAGATGGAGAGGAGAGAAGCATTGTAGTATATAGCAAATGAAAGACCCAAAACATGGTCTTTCACTTAGTAATTTCGTGTATCAACATATGGTGTGGCAAGTGACATATGTCACTTCCCCATGGTTCCATTTGGTCCCCTTTAATAACTAGTCCATTTTGTCTCCAAATTCTACTCCATTTGTCTCCCAATTTTCAATGACATAAGTCATTAAATTCCAAAGTCATTTATAAAAATTTACATTGCCATTTGACCTTTATTTCTACTACTATTTATCAATTGTTCTGCCACTTGGCATTTTTCCTAGTCCAGAATACCCTTAAATTCCAAAAAAAATTCAAATTTTCACCAAAAATTCTAATTCACTACTTATACATTCCCACACAATTTTTAAGACACAAAACCATAATTCGCTTCATATTCACATTAAAACAATCATTTATACCCAGAAATGTCAAATGAGTGCATGAACATTTCATTTTAATTTGTGCAATAATCAATTTCACATATGTGTATGCTAACATTATGCATGAGCATGAAATGCACTTTTCTAAACTCTCATTACTATTTTCTTAATTTCATAAATTCAGGGTTCTAACCCCTAGTATGGGAACGGGATGTTACACCAATAATGTTCATTCTATATTTACGTACAAGCTTTGGCATCAACGTTTAGGCCATGTTTCTGACAAATGTACTTAGACATATTGTTTCTTTTGATAATAAAATTACTGGTGAAGCTGGTGTTTGTGATGTTTGCCCACTTGCTAAACAACATAGATTGTCATTTCCTTCTGGCAATATTCATAATGTCTCTATTTTCCAGTTAGTGCATGTTGATATTTAGGGTCCCTATAGTCAACATTCTATCTCTGGGGGGAAATTTTTCCTGACAATAGTGGATGATTATAATAGGGCCACTATTTGATGAATCATAAATGTCAAGTGATCGGTTGTTTGGATAGTTTTTTTAAAATGGTAATAACTCAGTTTCAGAAGTCTGTTCAGACCATTCAGACAGATAATGGAGTTGAGTTTTTAAGTGGGGTGTGTCAAAAATTGTTTAGGGAATTGGGAATTTTACATCATAAGTCGTGTGTTTATACAGTACAACAGAATGGGATAGTGGAGAGAAAACATAGACATTTATTATAGATAGCTCGAGTTATTATGTTTCAAGCTTCTTTACCTAACACTTTTGGGGAGAGTCTATCCTTACGGCCACCTATTTCATTAATCGACCTCCTACCTCTCTTCTAAGGTGGAAAACAACTTATGAGGTTTTATATAGTTATCCACCCAAGTATGATCATATGAAATCTTTTGAATGTATTTGTTTTGCCACAAATGTTCAACCCCATAAAGATAAGTTTGATCCGAGAGCATATAAGTGTATTTTCTTGGGATATAGTCATGGACAAAAGGTTTATAAGTTGTTTGATATGGATTCACATTCTGTTCTGGTTTCCAGAGATGTAGTTTTTCATGAAAACACTTATCCTTATCAGTCTTCATTTAATACAACACCAGTTGTTCCAATTCCTTTGGTTCCAACTAATCAGCCTTCAGATATTCTTGATGTTTTGACTTTTGAAACTAATAGTTCTCCTGTCAATTTACACATTTCAAACACTGATACATTTTCCACCAAATCTTCATCATCTCCTTCTTAAACATTTCCAGTTCTTACTACTCCAGGGTTGTGTATAAGCAATAGATCATATCCCATAAACCAGCCTAGCTAAATGATTTTGTGTCTCATGCAACCACCAACAATCTTTTATCTTCCTCTTCTTGTTCTCAGTATTCTGGTTGTAGTTCCTCATATTACACCCCTTCTACTTTCCCTTTTATACCTACCCCACATCTTACCTCCACATACATGTCTTTTTTGGCAAATGTTTCCACTATTCAGGAACCTTAATCTTATCGTCAGGCTAAATGTAATGTATATTGGGTAAGGGCTATGCAGCAGGAGTTGGTTGCACTGGAATCCGATAAAGCTTAGATTTTAACTCCTTTACCTGATGGTAAGAAGGCTATTGGTTCTAGGTGGGTTTATAAGGTGAAGCTTAAGCTTAATGGGACTGTTGATCGTTAAAAGGCTAGGTTAGTTGTCAAAGGCTATCATCAAATTGAAGGAATTGACTTCATTGATAGTTTTTCACCAGTTGCTAAAATAGTAACTATACAGTTGTTGCTAGCTATTGCAGAACATTTTTCTTGGCTCATACATCAATTAGATGTAAATAATGCATTTTTGCATAGCTTTATTGATGAGGAAGTGTACATGTTGCCTCCGGATGGGTATACTAAGGCTGGTCCTCATGAAGCTTGCAAGTTGAATCGGTCTTTATATTGCTTAAAGTAAGCCTCACGCCAATGGAATTGTGAATTTACTAAGCATTTGCTTTCTTATGGTTTTGTACAGTCGCAACATGATCATTATTTGTTTGTCAAATCCACTGGTTCTACTTTCGTTACTCTTCTTATCTATGTGGATGATATTCTGTTGACTCGACTGTCTGAAGTAGTCTTGAGTGATGTTAAACATTTTCTGCATTCTGCGTTTATCATTAAGGATCTTGGCCCTGCTAAATATTTCCTTGGCTTAGAGGTTGCTCGATCATCTACTGGTTTGTATGTTAATCAGAGGAAATATGTATTGGATATTTTATTTGATTTGGGTTTGACTGGAGCAAAGTCGGTTTCTACACCATTGCCTGAGGGCTTGCAGTTAACTAACAAATTTGGTCAATTATTGAATGATGCTGGGCAGTATCGAAGGTTGATTGGTAGGCTACTGTATTTGGGTTTTACTAGGCCTGACATTACTTTTGTCGTTCAACAGTTAAGTCAGTTCCTTAATGCTCCTTGTAAAGGTCATTGGGATGTTACTCTTTACTTGTTGAAATATTTGAAAGGTTGTCCTTTTAAGGGTTTGTTTGTCCCTGCTTCCACTGCATCTTCTGTTCATGCA
>JAOQMQ010000002.1:3604087-3617200 GCA_027563845.1 Erythroxylum subrotundum | reverse complement strand
AAATATAATTTGATTCAATAATTAAAATATATTTACAATAAATACTAATTTTTAAATTCTTTATTTTATTAAAATAAAATAATTTTATTAAAAATTTATTAATAAATATTATATAAGAGATTAATATAAATTTAATTAATTAAAAATAATTTATCTTTAAGTTTTATCTAATATATAATTATCATTAGTAATAAAAATATAAATAAACTGACATTATCTATCACCAAATAAGTTTTTGTTTTTATTTAAAAAACTAAAAACAACAACAAAAAATCGTAAACAAAACCAAACAGTCCTTTTGCGTTTCTATTCTTTAAAAAAAATGATAATATTTGGACTTTAAGGAATCGATAAATTAATTAAGATTGGAATTTGCTATTTAGGGTTCAAATAGTACTTAAGAACCAATTTAGATATTCAAACCGATAGATACAAAATGTAAATAACAATAATCACACCTTATATTTCAATATTATGACGTGGATCACTATCATTTGTCACAAATAAAACCAGAGGCACTTAGATTTGTACTAATTACTTTGTTAGCTGATTTGTTAATAATTATAATAGGAATCACATTCGTATAAGTAGAACTCTCACATCAGAAAGCAGATATTTGTGTTCAAATTATATTAATCGTTAATATTACTATACAATTATAAAGTTAATTTCATGGTGTAATTAGTATTAATCCGTTAAAATTTGACTATAAAATATTAAAAAAAGGTTTAGAAAAATACGGAAAACATTATTTTATGTTGAATTAGGTAAAAAATTAAAAATAAATATGAAAATAAGTCAGAATTAAATTGAAATTTTCCGTTCACTTATAATTCAAAATATAATATTAAATTGAGATTAAATTTGAGTACAAGCAAAATGGTATCGTTTTATTTAAATTTAATAAAATTATATTATTTTATTTTATTAATGAATAATTATTTTAGTCTCAAGTGATCTAACCGAATGAGGATCTTTTGTACAATACTTCAAAAAAAAAACTTTTGTACAATTTGATAATGTCAACTCTACCTAATGCCTAAGACTACGTTGTTTTGGGCATTAGACATAATTAGGCATTCTTTAAATTCACGTTAAATGGTCAAAACGACATTGTTTTGAATATTAGATATGATTGAACAGTCTAAAAAGATCTGAATTCGGTTAGAGTTATGGAGTCGGAACTTTAACTTATTATTACAAAATTAATTATTTCAATCTAAATCGAAAATACAATTAAAATAAAATTTGTTTATTGACTTTTTTTTATTTAGAAAAAGGAGTTTTATTTATTGATCTTTGACAGGCCAGAGTCATATGACACACAGACGATGATGTTCTATTTAAGGATTTTATGTGGAGTCCGAGATCAGAAAATTGGGCTGAAACCCCCATTTGAACTCGGTCCAAGCATAAACTCCTGAGCCGCTAAAACCCTGTAACTCAGATAATAGAAAGACAAGTGACAACAGAGAAGAAGGCCAACTAGAGATGGGGATGAAGTGAAGAATAAAGTAACTGTCAAAAACCCAAAATTCCCAAATCGATGGATATTTTCTCGTGTTCCGTACTACCCTCCACTCCCAACTTTCAGGTACTTTACATTTGCTGAGCTTTTATCTCGTATTCCAAATGAATGATTTGAATTCAGAATCTGTTATCTGTGTTGATGATTATCCAAACATAAAGTAAGTTAAGATGGGTATTAGCTAACAATGTTTCTGGTTAGTGGATACATTTCAATCCGTTTTACTTCTGCGGGACTACAAATCGTTGATATTGTTTCTCCTTGCATGTAGTTCACAGATCTTCTCTTTATTTTGGGCTGCTATGATTTTACCTTCTTAATTCTCAGTTTGTGAAATATTCTTTAACCTTTGTCATCGAGTCATGAGTGATGATTTTTTTCTGTTTACTTTCATTTTATTTTAGGAATGGTAGGATTGTTCCTTGAGCTTGAAAATGCTACAATTGTTTCTTTTTCAGGTTAAATTGATTAAGAACAGACCCTTTCCAATCAACTGGTGCTTGCCAGAACGTGGGAATCATAGAATTTGTTTACCTGAATGTTATATTAAAGTAGCAAATGCCGAATTTGGTGAACCAATTCAAGTCAAGTTGCAGTTGAGTATTGCAAAGGAGAGGCTCTTAGAGGCTGTCCCGGAGCCGGTGCAAGATTTTCCTTGGAGGAAGGCAGAGGATGTGCTGCTGAAGCGATTAGCGGCTGTTGGATGGGAAGTATTTAAGTGGTCTTCTATAGCATACATCACTCTCAGTTCTTTATCAGATGTTATACTTACTATCTCTAGAAGTCAAGAACTTGTGGTTCCTTTTGGTCTCCTTCTTGGCTGTTTGATGACTGACTTCTTCAAAGAGATATTGCAGGAAATGTTGCACGCAGAAGAGGTAAGGTTTACTCTACTAGTTGCAAATGCACGGATTGCCTTTGTTATCGGATGGAATTTGATTCATTTTACATTTTGAGCAGGGACAAAGTTTGAAAATGCTCCTTGTGGCTATCAGTTGCTTCTTTGTACTCGTCAAGGCCATATCTTCATGTTTCACAGTGAAGACGCAGTTGTTTCTTTTGCATGTTGCAAATGGTGGGTTGATGCAAGCATTGTGGCTTTTGAGAGGTTTATCAAAATCAAATCATAAAGGCAATGAAGCAATGGCTGGCAAAGGTACGTAATCCGATCCGCTATTGATGCTGATGAAGTGACACCATGCTCGTAGCGATTTAAGCAACTGATTGCATTCATTTTATGAACATAATCTGCACCCAAAGGGATATTTTGATAGCTCTAACTTTCATCTCTGTACACTAATGGATGACTGGTTGTTGTGGTGGTTTTGGAGGTCTCATTGACATGTTGTAGGTACATAACATATGAAGTATTTATTGGCCGTAAAACTGGAAGATTACATACAATGAGCGACTGTATTGACCATTGTAGGAACATTTGAATTTTATCCAATATTTTCTTTAGCAAATGCTGTTGAGTTCGAGTCATCAGAGGTTATGTATTGTAATTTGATGAAAAGAGATAGTGTTAAGACAGCCTACCGACAATAGGAAATCAAGAACATTGATCCTAAGTAAAAGAAGTAAAATTCGAATGCTAGAAGACTTTTGATATATAATGTTTTAACAGTTTCACACAGAATTTGAACTAGAAAATAGGTTTAAATTCACTACAATCCTCTATGATTTGACATATTATCAATGTAATCTTTAACTTTTAAAAATTATCAACAATTTCTCTATAGTTTTAGTTTTATGATACCAATTTTTCCTATTATCAATTTCCATTAAAAACTCTAATTGTAGGTTTTAAAACGACATCATTTTTTATACGTGGTATTATTCGACGTCATTTTGAAATTTGCAGATAGTGTTTATATCAGAAGTTGACGACAAGGAGATAGATGTTATAAAATTAAAACTATACGCGGTCATTGATAGTTTTTAAAAGTTAAGAGGCATATTGATAATATGTTAAATTACAAAGAGATCCAAGAAAATATTACGAGTGGTTCAAATAAACCTACTAAACCCGTAAAAGTTTCTCTTTTATAAAAAAAAAGAAAGAAAACTCATATCTACAACATTAAGCTTAGAGTTAATATTTTAGCCTAAGGTTATGTTTGATTGGATGTAAGGTTTTTAATGAAATGAAATTAAATGAAATGAAATGTAAATTGATGTAACATTAGAAAATTGTTATTTGAAATGAACGAGTTTATAATGTAATATAATGAAATATGTTTGGAAGAAGGGTTCCTAATGTAATATAGTGAAATATTGTTTATTATTTTACATTCCATCATAAATCACCTCAATCGAAAGTTTCTCATTTTTATTGTTAAGATAGAATAAGATGTAATATGAAACTTTCCTTTTCCATCTATAAAACTTCATTCTAAGCGATAGAAAATTATTACATTATATTTCATTCTATTAATAAATCTTTAACTAAACGTAATCTATGTCAAAGTCAAAAATTGACCATATTTAAATTTATATTCAAAGGCTCTAAATCTAATCAAATTTAGAGTATTTTGCATACTTGTTTAAATGACGTGGCTTCAACTCTACTCTTTGTCAATACGAATCAAACCTGCATACAGGTAACACAAGGAAATGTTCATCAAGGCTTATCTGAAAAGTCAGAGAAGTACATAATCAAAATAATAATTGTCAAATAAATACACATCAAATTGTAGTTGTGGTGCCCTTTATCAACTCAATATCATCACTGTACATGAAGAACATTAAGAGATAAACCCTGAAAAGCTAAACTCTAATACACTACAAAGAGATACACTCGTGATATTAACTTCCCTCCAAAAATCCAGGATTTTTACTGCATTTGGTACACACACATGTAGATTGTCTACAAAAGTGAAAAGCCAAGTCTAGCTTATGGTAGATTCTTCTGTCTTGTAATTGCAAACAGCACCACGTTCGCTCGATTCTGCCTCTGAAAAGTGAAAGCCATAGCCAAAAGATGAGTACATTAATACTAGAAAGATGGACTATCTCTTCATAAAGCTAGTGCCAAACCTGACTTGACTTGCACATGATCATGAACAATATCCTGAAGCAATGTAGAATCACATATTCTATGAGAACCCAATGGTATCTGGCAGTATTCTGAGGGTAAACGTTGATGAATTTCTTCTAATGTCCCAGCCTGCTCGTTACGTCTATCCATTTCTATGAGCACCTGCGATCTAACAACTTATAAGAAATAGAAGCACCATGAAAGGAGATAGATATAGGTAGAGTTAACGTCACCTGTGCAGCAGTCTTCCTAAAAGCTGGGAGGAAACGCTGTCTACAATACTCGTGAAACAAAAGCGTGGAAATAATCAGAGGAATAGTGAAAGCAGAAGCAACTGGTGATTCTTTAAGTCCAAAAACTCCAAGAGTTATGATTTGTGTTAAGACCAGTGAAAAGATTGTTGTGTTGTGCACAATAGGCCAATACTGTCCTCCACTGTCATACTTCTTTAAGTACACATTAAGAATCTGCAGAAGGAGATAAAGTTCATAATTCCTGATGTCACCAAATACCAGAAAACATTGGAGAATACATTAAATACAATTCAGAGAATTAAACAGAAAGAGGAAACTTTATTTCACAAAGCAAATTGGGTTTTGTGCTCATCAATTTGTAACGTAAACCTTTTGAGAAACAATTCTCAACCTATGCCAAAGTCATAAAAATCCATCTTCATCCGTTTTTAAGTAGTTCCTTTTTCTTGTCTTTTCTTTCCTTTTGTGTGTATGTGTGTGCTACCAGCAAATCTCAGAAATAATCTAACAAATTTACTAGAAGAAAATATTTAATAGTTCAATATTCAAGAATAGGAAATAGTTGCTCCAATATGATGGTGTCGTTGAGCTTTCATGCTTCTGTCAACCTTCATGAGATGTGTCATTTCTAAATTTAAAATTCCAAAAATGAAAAAACAATTCTTGCCAAGGTGGTCTCAAACCTTAAAAGTATGATTGTAGCCATGAAAATTGGATTGAATAAAAAGTTATCAACATGTTTATCAAAGGAAGTTAATATATCAAGAAACTTGCAACAAACATGCTAAACTAGATACAGGCATATGCATAACAGATGCAATAAAGGCTTATAGGAGACAGACATGGTTTGCGAGTGCAGAGGAATAGCATATTTAATGAAAACGCAAGCTGATTTTGATGCACAATAGTCTACATTATTTAATAACGTATTTTATGAAAATAATGTATATAAGTCAACCATTGACAGGAGAGATTTTCACCTGATTTCGGTATACAAGGTAAGCCATTGCAAAATAAACCAGCAAAAAGGGCAATATCAAGGGCGCCATGACCGCACATGTGAAGCCGATGACACCAAAAAGTAAGACCCTTGGAACTTCTGTATGGTATGGGAAGGACATAAGCCAATAAGATGAATCTTCACTATCTCGCAGGATGAATTTATTTATCAGATTGCACAGAAGAGGAAAAAGTTGCATTAGTTCACACGCCAGGCTTGCCCATCCTGATGTTAATACGTAGGTCATGAAGAACGTAGCCTGCAAATATTGGAAAACCAAACTTGTGCAATTAATCTGAGACTGTTACACTGAAGACAAAACACATGCAGATTCAATCAACATCATGCTTGAAACATAATGAAGTGCAAACATAGATAAGTGTCTTCTAATAAAGTTGCATGATACAGTGGAAACGCTAATGATATGATGTTTTTCCTAATGCCTCATAGGAAGTCACCTGCGAGGGTATGGCTTTCGCAAGTTCGGTAGGTACGTCTCTTACACTAGTGAAGACACTCAACTGACTGATAACAGACCCAGAAAGAACATTAACAAAAAACACATTCCAGATGGTAAAGTACAAGATTTTCACACATGCACTCCTTTTCCTTCTACTTCGAGAAACAGGCCCCTCCACTGACGAGAAAAACGTCATCATTGGTGGAACAGTATACAGAAACAACATCAAGACCACACTCGGCAGATAGCCAGTTACCACATGGTTTATTAAACCCCTGCATGATCAAAGACAAAATTAAGAAGGTAAAATTTCAAGCAAACATGAGTGCATCTGTCCAACCAGATTTCTGAATTGCATTTTATAATCTAATAAATAGGACTCAGCTTCAGTAGTGATTAGAATTGTGCACATGGCATGTTACGATGTACAGATGGGGCATACTCATGTATGGACTGGGCAATAAACAAATATTATTAATGACGACAGACCACCAATGCATTTGCAGCAAAGTAGCTCTTCGTATTTTGTTCAGAAGCAAAAAATTTCAAGAGAATCAAAGCAAGAGTACTTACTTTTTCAACATTCCTTTAAAAAATGGAAACATACGAGATAACTTGTCTAGTTGAGTCAGGCCCTGTACAAATGTCACAGGAACGAGGAATATAAACATGAAGACTGTAGATGCCAAAATTGTTGCAATCTTACGGAGCCAAATCTGTCTAAATGGTATAGAGAGGTTTTTCCATAAAACATCTTGTCGTTCTGGAGCCATTTCTGTCACCCACAACATAGGATTTGGTGTCTGAAGCATCCGTGTGGCAACAACAGCAGCATAGCGGGTCTTGAAGAAAACAAAAGCTGAAGGACACTCCTGAATCATAAGCAAGAGAAGTTAATGAAAACAAGTAAAATTAATATCAACATAGACTAGTCAAAAAAATGTAGGAAGCATTCAAGGGCTCATATTAAGAAGCAGCTTCCAGACCAAACACAAGATGAGAAACAGTACGAGAAAATGAAAAAAGAATGAATCTTATGAATCATCAATAACAATTAAAAACCAACGAACTAGAATAAGTTTGTTTTCAAGATTTTTACATTATCTCGTGACGCCATACTCAAATCAGTAAAGCTAACACTACTGCTAGCACTTCCAGATTCATTAGAAAGAACTTCAAAAGAAGAAGCACTTCCTGCACACAAACAACGTGGCCTTGTATCCAACCCATCCATAGGAACAGTCTTAATCAAGTGGCAAACTTTTTCAGCATCCCTCTGCAAGGAAAACAACGTACCAAAATTGTTAAAACAGAAATTGACGTACGATATATATACAAAAAAAAAAACAGCATAGCATTGTTCAAGCAAGTCTAAATTAGGTGGATGGAAAAAGAAAGAGGCCCAGAACGGTTCAATTTACAATGTTAAGCACTCTCACTTAAAATGCCTAATCCAGTGAAGAATCTCAACATATCACCAAAATTCAAGTATTGTCTAGCATTTACTTGACACATTGCATTATTATCGAAAGTGCGACATCTATCTAACTACTATCTTGCTATAATTTTGCACCTCATAATTTTCAGTCTACAGAGACATTTAGGAAAATGTGTTCACAGAAAACATCCATGAATTAGCAGCTGCGTGGTTGGTACAATATATTGCCCAAAGTGGAAAACAAGTGAGTAATTTTGGAAACTGAAGCATTAAATTTGAAGTAAATGATGCTAACACAGAAATAATTGGAGTAAGATGCTCACCAACAATTTATGGAGAACACTGCAGTCATACACCATCTTGTGTGACAAATAGTCGGATCCATAGTAATCCGTAAAGAATTTTTTCACTGAATCACTGTATGATTCTCCCGGAGACCATGGAACTGAACGCACAAGAACTGTAAAATGACTTGGGTTTGGTGGAGATTGGGTTATATGTGCTAGCCTCATATTAGTGATGCTTTTATACTCCTGCATTAAAGATTCAAAGGCTAAATAATCTCACATGTGAACCTGCTGGGAAGAGGAAAAGCTCAGAAGAAACAGGATACAATTTTACATCCTTACACAGTAAAGCAGACCACAAGCAGCAGTTGACATTATGTATAACGCAAGACAATGGCTCCCAAGCCTGAGGAGATAAGAAATAGTTAAAAACAAAAAACAGAAGAAGGATTGGAGAGACAAAGCATATGTTATATGAATTTCTTGGATTAGGATAAAATATGTTATTTTGCATAATCTCCAATGCAAGCAGCTATGCATACAATCTAAAAGGCATCAAGGCAAAGTTTTTTCTGACTCTCATCTTGTTTTATTTTTCTAGATTTCAAGAAGGCCCTTTTCTGAGAAATAGAAAGAAAGAAAGAAAAAGATGAAATGGCTTAAATATTCATAAAATCACAATCAATGACTAAAATAATGATACACATAAAAGCACATCATAAATTATAAAGGGGTTTGAACAGATCCTATTCCTCAAGCTGAATAATAACATGAGAGTTGAAGTAAGAAGGAAGCCAACAACAAGATGGATTAATTTTGATAATGTCTTCATGATTATAAAATGAACTGTTCAAACGATTCTCTCACCATCTAGAATTCTCATTCACGTTTTCAATAGAAAATACTTCAAGCGATTCCGAAGGGATCTTCTTGTGTTCCACGTCTTTGCCATAATAATTCACCGGAAGCACCAGAAAGATGCAAACAATGGAAGCTATAGAGAAAGCTCGCATACTGAAGAGAAAAAGAAAGTCATAGTTATATATCTTAAAATAAACAGTAGGTGTAATTACTCAATTAGAAAAATCCAGATCGAACACTGGTGGAGTACATTATTAAGTACAGAACACCACAACGAACCAACAGATCAGGCAAGACTAAAACATCAAAAACCTTAGGTAGTACTTTTGCAATGATGAATTCAAATTTCCTAAAGAAGAGCTGCCTAACAATAAAACATACCTTTCACTGTTTAACAACCATAAAAAATGATAATATCAACTTAAATAACTTGTAAAAGATTCAATATCTCCATGCAAATGCTTCTACATTCTGATACATATTGTGCTGGCATTTAAGTGAACTCAGTACGATTCAAAAAAAATCAAAGTAGGTGTAACTTGAGAGTCAACGAAAGTTGCAAAAATAAATCCATCAAATGCAAAGTTCTCAACCAAGAAGGCTCATCAGATATGGAACTCGCATTTCATCTAGGCATGGTTAATCACCTGAAAATAAGAAGCCTTTGAAATACCACAGCATCCAAGCCACCAATAGCCAATATCTCGTCTTCACTTGTTTCCCAGGCTTTCACTAACCAACTTGGAGATGGCACAAATCTTTCGAAAAAGAAATGGTCATCAAATTTCGAGCGCACAGGTGCAAGTTTCCGACCAAAATACACAATCCTATTGCTTGGTTGCTTTCTCAATATGGAATACAGAGAAAAGAGCACTGCACACAAAGCTATGTTGATACCAGCTGAAGTTAAAAGGGCACTAACTTCCATCTGTGCCTGTTATCGTATCTGCAAACCTCGGAATTTACAAGACTACAAACGGAGAAGATTAAAGCAGGAAGAAAACCCATTTCGCATTTCAAATCAGTTCAAATAACAAAAAAAAAAAAAATCAGTATTACTCACTAGTTAAAGTTCAGTAAGACATAGCAAAACAAAGATTTTACTCCTTTCAACTCCCCCAATATGCCAATGCCGAGTAACGAGATACAGTTTTTCCAAGCAGATTCAGTAATCATATATTCTCTGCGTAATTTAAACATAAAACCTCTTCCTTCTTTTTTTTTCTCCACTCCCAACTTTAAACACAATACAGAACAAACTATTCATCACGGAAATCTCATAGAATCTGAAATTCTGAACAAACCAACAAATGTATCAAAGAAATGGAGATTGAGAAACAGTACCTGTTCACAAGCCCCTCAAAAACAAGAAGGCATTGAAGCAAAAAGCCGACCGAGAGGAATCAACAAAAGACGATAATGCGATCTCTCCCATTAATAGCTTCCACGCCATTGCTTCAACTTCACAATTTTGATCCAACTAAATCTTCGAATCTTCTAAGAGACAAGTAATTATTTATATAAAAAATAAAAATACAAAAATTATTTTATTTATTTATTTTTGCATTTCGGACACGAGCCAACAGATCACAACTAATAATGCACTCAATTTAGTACTCTAGATTGGTTTTAATGCAAATATGTGCTGTTCTTGAACGAGAATGCCACGTGTCAGTAATAAACCTGCCATCTAAGCCACGTGGCAAGCATTAACTGACCAAACTGTCTAATGACATAACATGATACCGTGTGGGATGTACCTGACGGTGACGTCACGTGTGTATACTTAGAACTTTTGTTTTTAGATAAATTTTTGTTTTCAAAATTTAATAAAAGATTTAACTGTTTGAATTTTTATTTTTATTAAAATCGCAAAGGGGTTTATTATTAATTAAATATATATTTTTAATTATTTAATATATTAATTATTAACAATAATTATAAATAATTTAATTTAATATCATATATGTAATTAATTATACTTAATTACTGATAAAATTTATGAATAATTTAATTTTATTAATAAATATTAACTTATAAATTATTTATTTTAACAAAATTAAACAATTTTTATTAAAAAGATTATATAAAGTTGCAAATAAATTTAATTAATTAAAAATAATTTATTATTAAGTTTTATTTAATATGCAATTGTCATGACTAATAAAACATAAAACAGATATTTTTGTCCGAGACAAGGTTTTGAATAAACATTGGAGTCCAATGTTTTAAAATAAAAACCGGTTCGGACCGTCCGGTCCGACCGAAAAAAGTTTGGACCGGTCAGTGATCCGATTCGGTTTCACTTAATAACCTCTCTATATAAAAACCGGACGGTTCAACCTTTTTCGAGCGAACCGGACCGGTCCGGTTTTAAACCCTTGCTCTCCCTCCTTCCACTTTCAGTGGCTCATCTTTGACCGTCTCTTCTAAGCTCTAGCTCTCTCTCTCTCTCTCTGTTACGAAAGCTTTGGTTTTAGTGTGGTCTTGTGAATTCTACTACTTCAGAGGCGTCTTCTTTCTTCTTAATCAAGTCTTCTACTGTAAGGTTCTTCTTTCTGTTTTGTTTTCTCTTTCCTATTTGTTAATTTTGTATTTGGGAACTTGTATGTGTACCGATCTTTGGTGTTTGAAAGCTTTTTTGCTAGTGGGTCTGAGATCTTTGTCGTTCTGTCTTGCTGCTATGGCTAAAGTTTCGATTTTTTTCTTTTTTTACTTGGAACTACTTCGACCTGGAATCTTCGGTGTGTTTGTAGTACACACACGTAAAATAGATAATGGGGGTGGCACACGTGGGAATGCTGTCTCACAGCTTTTGCTTTCCTTCTCTTCCTCGACTTAGCTTCACCAAACGGAAGAGATTTACAGGTAATTATGTAGAATGAAAGTGAAACATTTGCAAGTTTTTTTAATGTATATAATCCATTGAGTTGAATGGGATTGTGTATTGGGCACTCGAAAGTTACTGCAATGAGTGAGGACCCAGTTCGTGAATGGATTTTGTCTGAAGGAAAAGCGACCCAGATTACCAGGATTAGTTCTGTTGGTGGAGGTTGCATCAGCCTTGCAAACCGTTACGACACTGATGCTGGGTCATTCTTTGTGAAAATCAATAGGGTGTTATTGATACCGTACTCTTCTGGTTTAGTTGCTTACTTTTAGTTTCTATGTATTTGTAAAAGGAATTTGACGTTTTGGTTTGTGGGTTTTGGGTTAGGAGTATTGGACCGTCCATGTTTGAAGGATAGGCTCTTGGACTAGGTGCTATGTATGAAACTGGAACAATTCGTGTACCTAGGCCATTTAAGGTGAGAAATTAGTATAATTCTACTTGAGAGTTGCTTTTGCTTAATCTGTTTCCTGTTGTTGTGTCTTAGGGTAAGAGAAGCCTGAGTGAGTAACTTCTTGTTAACCATAATTGCAGGTTGGGCCTCTGCCCATGGGTGGATCATATATCATCATGGAATTTATCGAATTTGGAGCATCGAGAGGCAATCAAGTGAGTTTCTGCAGAAACTTTTTTGAGATTGGTTGTTAATTTACCGTTAAATCTTTGTTATTTGGTTTCTGTAGTTGTACTTTGAGAATTTGAAAGCCGGGTTGTGAACTTGAAGGTATAGCATTTATAGCTACAGACCCAATTGGTACAGTTATGATGCAAGTGGCTGGATATAGGAACTTTACTGTTATCGGATTAAGTGATTAAGTAAATAGCATCTTTCTTATGAAAGTTTGATCTTTTGAATAAAATAGTAACTATTCTTCGAACAATCACAAGGTTGAGTATCTATAGCTGTACGCTGCTTAACTTTAGTTTCATATCCTACTAACAACATGAAATGCCAATCATAGATCAGCTCAGATTTTGTCTGCTGGTTTGTTGATTAAACTCTGTTTGCCTTTGCAGATGGACATAGTGAAGCTGAATTTGGAATGTCTTGGTGTGCCAGCTTTGGAAGATCTTTCTACAATGCTTACTTCCAGGTATGATTACACCCTTAAAAATCGAGCAACGGGTATATAACAAATCTCCAATTCGATCAAATCCATTTTTTGGTAGATGCTACCTTCATTTTCTGTTCTCATGTTATTTGGCAGGTGATGCCTAAACAACCAGGTTTTGACAAGAGGAAAGAACTTTATATGTTATACCATTACCTGAACCACCATAATCTCTTTGGTTCTGGTTATCGATCATCTGCAATGTCAATAATAGATGACTATCTCCGGATGTTAAAGGTTTAG
>JAOQMQ010000002.1:3566734-3589192 GCA_027563845.1 Erythroxylum subrotundum | reverse complement strand
TTAATATTAATTCTTAATAATTATCACTTACTAATATAAACATTGCCTCCTAATAGGACCAAATATAAGAAAGCATTTAGCGACAGTCTCAGCACGAACAAGCTGTTGATGAGAGTCAGACGTATCTTGATGTAGTGGGTAGTAGGGACCGTCGTAGAAGGATCTTCGAGCTATGTTCATTTACGAATACATGTTATTCGCAATCTTTCACATCCAGTACAGCAGCATCTAGTAAACGGTCGCAAACTAATTAAGTCAATCAGCTTCAGACCATAGTAGACACATTGATGAACTACATAACTCAGCTTAAATATGAGATGGATGAGTTGAAGGCGAGAGATAGCACCTTAAATCACCCGCGATTACCAGGACATTATAATTGTTGTAATCATTTGCTTTGAATTACAAAGACTTATTATGTACATTATAATGTTTTTATTATCAATTAAGATAATTTTAACTTTATATCATCAATAACTTTCTGTTTAAACAAATTAAATATATAAACAAATTAAAAAATTATACACAAATAATTCATAACTGTTGAAATTGTGCATTAATCATAAGATCATAAAATAAAATTTGATGTTGAAATTTTTTAAAAAAATTTATTAATATTCTTTACTGACGGAAAACTAAATTCCGTCGGTACAATGCACTATATTTACTGACGGACCACCACTAACCGTCGGTAAAATGTTTTATATTTATCGACGGTTATTTTACGCTACGTCGGTAAAATGTTTTATATTTACCGACGGTTACTTTACACTCCGTCTGTAATATCGGAATTTTCTGAGTTACGGTTTACCGATGGAATAACCATTACTGTTGGAACAAAATTTCGACGGAATTCTTTAGTCCGTAGGTAATTTCACCAACTCTTTGTCGGCAAATTTGCTGATGGTTATTTCCATCCATCAGTATAATTACCGACGAATACGTAATATATCCGTCGTTAAATTTATCTACGACTGTTTTAATGACGATTTTGTCCGTCGGTTTATTTCATCGGTAATATAAATTTCCGACGAAATACAAACGTAATCCGTCGGTAATTTCCATCGCTAAGTTAGAGTTTTCTAGTAGTGGTAACAGCTTCAGAGTACATCAAACATACAACTCCTTTTTCGTAATAACCCAACTTCTTAAAGGTCATAGGAACAGCTCAAGCAGTAGACTGAACTTGCTATTTATAAATCTGGGAAAAGAACGATCAATTGTAATTCATGCTGTACATTGTCTATTAATATAATTTAAGATGGAGAAAGAAAAAAATCAATTCTGCCAAGAACACTACCTGTAATCCGACTGACAACCACTTTGCTGCCAGATCCCCCTATCAAAGGAAACAACAACAGACGCACTCAAAAGCACAACCAATGAAGTTGCAGTAAACAGCATTCTAAAACGTACATTCCAACATTAGAGAATTGGATGAGTTTGATGGCACTGATCACCAACCTGAGCCGTTGTACATATACGTAAACACAAGTATGGCCCCCTAAAAAGTTGTTCCACCCAAGGAAACAGAATAAAAGAACACAAAAATAAAAAACGATTTAGATTCAAGCCAAAAGAAATGAATTTTGGAAGCGAAGAAATGTTCCAAGTGTACCAGAACAATGAGTGCAATGGACAAATAAGGGGAGGGCTGCGACCTGGATTTGAAAGCGAACAATCCAGCTCCTCCTCCGCCATCTCCGACGTAACGGCGAGACGGATGCATCGCCGGCCTCCGTGACATGACTTCAAATGTTGTGGACGGTATGTTACTACACTGTTTTCAAATTTCTGATCCAAAAGAGAAATCAAACTGAGTCATCCACAGATACAGACACACAAAGAAAATTTACTACAAAGAGACATAACCACATAGCGTCTACATAGATCGGTAGATACAGGGAAATCCGATGAAGACCCTCTCACCTACGAACAGTGGTCGAAGAAACAGAGGTGAGAGAGATGTTCCTCGTACAAGCCAAGAGTTTCGTTAGTTCCTTTTTTTTTTTGTAATAAACAAAATTTTTGAGTAGTCAGAAAAAATAACTAATTATAAATTTATCTAAATTATAAAAATAAAAAAATTAATTTTTAAAAATATTTGAAAGAGTATATAAAAACTAATATTTAGAAGAATTACGTAATATATTTTTATTAGTGTTGTTTTTAATTATTAAATAATTATTTACATTTTAAGTATATTAATTATAATTAATACAATCTTTTATATTAACCGGTACACAGATATAATCCTGACAAACGAATCAAACAAGGCCGGCCGCTCCGGTTTGAGACAAAAGCTTAATAGTTGACTGAGATTTTTTTAATATAACAAAAGAATCCTCAATTTTAGTTTAATAAAATAATAGTCCTAATCGGAGGAATAGAAGTAATAGTCAAGCAAATCCCAATCACAGATGTGACTAAACCCTTATAATTAGTGATCCCCTTGACCATTTATGCCTGTGGAATGTTAACATTGAATTCTGATACCAATTAGGAATAGTACTTTTGATCCGACGGCCTAAAATTAATAAATTAAAAGAGGAGGGTTGACCAAATTTTAGAATTAAAACAATAATATTTTAATTAAAAAAGTCTATATCTTAGAACGTTTAGGCTTAATAAATTATGTCACACTCAGGATAATCGGCTCGAGCGGAGATTAGTTTGGATGTGGATGACTTAAAGGTGCTTTCCCATAGTTAAGATCCGTCTAAGATACTCGTGGGCAACCAAAAATAAAATAAAAATAACGTCATTTTAAAACGACTCAAGCTCGAACGGTTCAATTTAAAGCCCTTATGACAAACATCAAAGATGATCCACATACTTTGGAAAACAACTGCAGAGAAACCATGATCCACATATCTTCTGCAAGGTCAACTTGCACTCAAATCCACAAGTGGACAATTCATTTGGGTTCTTTGCCTGTCAGTAAAAATGAAACTTGTACACGAGAGATTGAGTGAAGATACTATCATCCTGATCCTGCCTCGAAACGGTTCTTTTACTACAATCCCCTGTTCCATCTTTTAACAGATAAATTTTCTCACAAAAGAATCGATCCATAAACAAAAGAATTGATAAATGACGTAAACAAAAACGGAAATCTTACATATACTGATGACCACTAAACATTATCCACTGAAATGCCTCTGTCTCTCCAGACTGTAGGCATTCTAATAACTCTATTAACATGACATATTCTTCATGTTGGGTGGCAAATTCGTCGAGGTTGTCGAAGATGAAAGCCGCTTCAAGAAAAAGCACCTTTCGGCCAGGTTACTGTAATAACCGTGCAAGCTTGTGTTACTCGACCGATAATTGTACTTCTGTGTCCACCCATATTAACCTGTGATCTATATAAGGCCTATGAATGTAGAAACACTTAATCTGTTCTTCACTGAACCTGCTCGCCTATCAAGTCTAGACCGACGAGCAGGAACGATATGCCTTGAAACAACAGGAAATAGAAGTGAATTCCCTGAGCAGACAGTAGACTCCTTGCTGAAGCTGTTAAAAGCAGGAAAGCCAAAGACAACTCCTTGGTGTACATTCTATTATGCTTCTTCTTACTTTTAACCTTTTGTTCCTGTTGCCTGATTTCCTCCTTCATTTCGTCAAGGTTTGATTCCGAGGAGCCTCGTTGATGCTTGTGCTCCTTTTGAGCCAAGGAGACAAGATCACCCTCAGAAGAGCGGCCAGACTTCTTTGTGACAACCCATTCATAGGCACTGCCAAGCTGGAAAAGACCAGAGATCATAGCGTTGAACTTGGTTACTGACATAGTGTTCTCAAAAAGAAGGTACGGTACAATGAAGGGGAAGGATTTGGGAGCTGGCAGGATATTGAGAAATGACATGGTAGCTGGAATATAACAGACAACCCATGCTGGGAGCTCAGCCTCTGGTACAAACATTGTCATAGGAAGAATTATGCAGAATAGGGTGAATGAATAAAATGGTAGGATCAGTTTCCTGAGCAGAAAGAAAAGAAAGATCATGTTGAATCTCTTCCATATGCTAATCTGCAAAGCATTAGCGAATGAACAGAATTAGCAAATTGAACCAAGTAAAATCTGAGAATTTTGCAATATTGTCAAGATTTTTTCAAGAATCACTGTACCTTGGACCGGATTATATCAGGCAAACAAAGCCTGAACAGCTGCATGGGTCCCGAATGCCACCTGTGTTGCTGTTTTCTGTAAGCCTCATATGATTCAGGCAATTCGCATTGACACTGAGACCAAACAAACAGCAAAACTTACTAGTCGGTCACAAAAAACAACTGAGAACTTTGTTCAGATGGTACACTACAAAACTGACTATACCTCAACATCATTGAGGAAAATGAATTTCCAGCCATGAAGATGAGCACGGACCGCAATGTCCATGTCCTCGACTGTCGTTCTCTCTAACCAACCGCCAGAATTCTCCAAGGCCTTGATCCTCCACACACCAGCAGTCCCATTGAACCCGAAGAAGTTAATGAAAACACCATTCACTTGCTGCTCTACTTCAAAATGGAACGCCAGATTAATGTTCTGTAACCGGGTTAGTAAGTTCTCATCCCTGTTAACAAATGACCATCTAGCCTGA
Source organism: Erythroxylum subrotundum (assembly GCA_027563845.1). Lineage (NCBI taxonomy): Eukaryota > Viridiplantae > Streptophyta > Magnoliopsida > Malpighiales > Erythroxylaceae > Erythroxylum > Erythroxylum subrotundum. The sequence goes on along the minus strand of JAOQMQ010000002.1, from coordinate 3,584,588 downwards.
ACAAGCCCTAGTTCTTCGTTATCCTGTAATCAATATCAAAGTGAATTTCAAGCTTCCATATGAACAACTTCTCCCCATTAAAGACCAAGTACACCACAACAAGAAATCAACATACCCTAAAATGAGGGACAGTCCTCTTGAGAAAATCGGGATTGGGCTGAAAATCAGCGTCAAATATAGCAACAAATTCATAGTCTTTAACATAGCTGCAATTCATGGCGGACTTGAGATTACCAGCTTTATAACCATCTCTAATAACCCTATGCCTGTACACAATCCGGGCACCATCTTGCTGCCATTTATGCACCTCTTCTTTTATCAACAACTGCGTTGTGGGATCATCAGAATCGTCCAGGACTTGGATCAAAATCTTCTCTTTAGGCCAGTCCAACTTACACACGGCAGCGATTGATTGCTGGTAAACCTAATGCACAACATAAAAGCAGTTAAAACAAACTAAACAACCAACTTCAGCAACACTTGACTGAAAACCAACCATAAAAAACAGAGTTAAAAAGTTCACCTCTTTCTCGTTACACATAGGGATCTGAACAAGTACCATAGGAAAGTAGCCATTTTCTCCGGACTCCAGATCGGCGGCAGGGTCTTGTTTGGGAATGGGTTTAATCTTCTTAAATCGGATCCAGAAACAACCCAAGCAGAGGACAAGCCTATCCATACTCTGGATTAGGAACAAAATAATACACATATTGGATAAGAACTGCAATGGAGGAGCGAGGTACTCCACACGAATTAAAACCCAGCGTGAATACAGGCTGTCGAAAATGTCTTTGAATCCAAAAGGCGCCGCTATGAGGTACTGTAGTTGTAGATGTGGAGCACCAAAATGCCAGCCTTTGAAATAAGCTACAACCTCGAAACCTAGTAAGATAACCGACAACCACAGGAAGAGTTTGATGCATGTTTGGAACCGAGTTTTGACTGTCGAGTTCTCGTTAGCACGACCTGCATCCATGTCGGCGTCGGCGTCGGTGTCGGTGTCGGTGCGGCCGGAACGGACCCGGCGTTTGACGGCAGAGCCGAGGGAGACCATTGCGGCGGCAATGGAGCTCAAGCAACCAGCGGCTTTGTGGGCCTTGAGGAGGAGAACCCATGTGAGCTGTTTGGCGTTCTTGTTCCGGGATTTTTCACGTTGACGGGCCGGCGAGTCCCCGACCAAGAAATCTTCCTCCGACGGACCTTCAAGCTCGACCATTGACCAGTTCGGGTTCTCCATTTTAACCACCACTGGCGTGCCTCTGTGACTCTCCCTGGACCACCAATCGAATGACGGTGGCATCTCGGGTTACTTCAACCTCAATGTACTCCGAGTCCGATGTATCAAACCAATAGATCAACCAAATATGGCTTAAAGAAAAATCTCTCCTCTTTTGGCTTGAAGTCTCAAAGAGGCTGTGACTTTGATCTCATTGTCAGAGAGACATCGGCCAAATTGGTACGAGTAGCAATGGTGATATGAAAAGACCTCAAAAACCAGTGCTTATAAATGGTGAATTTGGTTATAGGTTAAGATGAGTCCAAGATGCTCTCATCTCATTCAAATACAGGGAATGTATTTGAAAGGTAAACCGAAGAACATTCGCACACAATGACCCAGACACAACGTAGATACAAATGATTGCTGTAAATCCGACACAAATTACGTTAGTTTTTAACTTTTAACCAGAAAGTTACCAATACCAGATGGGCTTTGCCTTTTAGAGAAGAAGAATCCGAAATTTTGCCAAGGACCTAAGAGAAAAGACGGATTATAAAGAAAAACCCAGATGGGAAATTCACAAATGACAGCTTTTTCACTCTTGTCGTCACGCCCCTCCCTCCTTTCAAGTTTCAAGCTTTGTGTTCCGTATAAACTATGGGAAAGGAGGAGGAAAGGCAAGGTAACTCAAAACTCGAAGACCCCAAACCCAAAATGTGTAAAACTTAAATGGTAAAAAAGAAAAACAATTAATATTTGGTTTTTTCCTTTTCTTTTTCTCTGGGCAAAACCATTTCAACAAGCGGAAAGATCGTTTGAGTGGGTCCCAAAATCTATCCTTCCAGGTTGGTACTGGCAAGTCTCGCGTGGGAATATTTCAAAAAACAAAACACATAGAAATAGAAGCTTCCTCGTACGTAGAGTTATCTTAATTAAGGTAGAAAAAATTAAAGTGTTTAATTGGTCTTTTTCTTTTATATGATTCTTAAAAAAATAATATATTCAAAATAACTAATTTCGTGAAAAAAATTAATTTAGATTCAAATTCTGTAAACTGTTTATTTTAATAATTAATATCTTAAAATTTGCATAATTTAAGTTAAAATATTACTTTTAAGACTATTATGTACAACACATTAAATCAATAAGAATAATATTTAAATCTAGTTATACAAGTTTTAAAAAATTATTATTGAATTAAAAATTTGTAAAATGTTAGATACTATTTAATTTCTTACCTTTTATATAAAAAAAGTGTTTAATTGGTCCTTTTCTTTTATATAATTATAAAATTAACATATTTAAGAATTCTTAATTTATTATTAAATTTTTAAAAATTTTCAATTTATTTATTAACATTTGAAATGTTATATAAATCAAGTTTAAATATCTTTTATTAATGAGGTTAATTAATGAACATTTACATAGTGTTTTATCGATCAGTCATTTTTAAAAAATATTTTTATCTAATATATAGAAATTTCAAAAAAATACCCATTAAATTTAAAAAATTTAAATGTCATTAAATTGAAAAATTATATTTAAAAAAGTATTATTTTATTATATTTTTATATGGGTTTATACTTTATCGGCCTCTCTTCAGTCCCGCTGATAAATTTTGTTGTCATTGTTTTGAAAAAAGATAAATAAATAGTATTATTATAATTGCCGAGTATAATAATACTGCAAGAAGAGGAACTAGATATCTGGTGCCTCGGACAAGCAAACCAGGCGGCGGACATGTGCCACCTTGTAATGAAACAAATTTAGTTCCGGACACGCGCTCTAAGAGCACGTGTTCACGTAAAGCGATGACTGACATTTATAGCCTGTTAATAAAACTTTTTAAAAATACCAAAAAGAAGGGGACAAAATCCGGTGGCCTAAATTAAATTATCCTTGACCCATGCTTTGTTTTGCCACCGACAGATTGCGAAGGCGTATTTCTCGTAGGGATAGTTTTGGAATATCAACTCCCAAAAGGATAAGGTAAATAACGACACTGGTGATGAACTGGGAGGATCTGATTTTTGGGATCATCAATCCTCTACTATCCGTGATCTACGGCCTTGATCTATTCACTTACGTATAGAGCTGCGTATGAAAGATAGATGAGAGATTGAATGTACTGGATTAACTCACGTGATCCAACGGTCACGCTTTTCATAAATGTAGCAGTGGCACTACCGTATTAGATAAGGAAAAGGGCAAAAGTGACATTTGACAATCTGCCTAGCTTAAAATGAAAGGGCGTTTGAATTTAAGGTGCGGTGTTGTGTCAGGTGCGGGCTTGAGAGAGGCGCACGTGAAAGGGATGGGGTTGTTGTTGGGGAGACAGGTGGCGACGCGGTGGTCCACTGATGTTTCAGAGCCAGGCTGGCGACTCTAGCCGTCGTTATACTCCGTAATTAACCGTAATCTGCGCCACCCCCTCCTTCACGTCTTCACTTCATTTTCAACAAAACACCTGTCGTTAGTTAAAATTCGTCAAAATTTAAAACTTTCAATTAATCAAGTAACTGTTTATTATACCTTGGAGCCTTGGAATTGGATGACAGCTCTATTACAGAAGCTTTTTGGTACTTCAGTAAAAGGATCAGACCCATGAATGAGTTTAATTATTGTGTAAAGCGAAGATTAGGTGGTGATTGAATAATTAATCTCTATAATTTATAGTACTGGATAGGTTAATACTGAGTTTTAAAAGCGGGATTTGATTCGACTAGTTTTGCAATGATTACTCAGTAGTGGGAAACAACAGGTTGTGTGGGTTTCATTTTATGCTTAATACTAATAACAGAACCAAATAGGCCTTTATAAATTGATAATTACTTAATGACTTCGTGGGGTGAAGCGTGTTGAATGCAAACACTGTTTATTTTATCGGGAGTGTTCGTATTCATGACCCAATCATACATTAAAAACGTGTAAACCCCAAAAGCAGCTAAAATTCTAGGTTTAGTTGACATTATTTCACACAGCATGTGAAGAGTGGTGTATCCAATTGGCAATCACTGATCTTGGAGAGGGTGATTTGCTACCGACTTTCATTTTTGTTTTTGTAAGATGGAAGGGAAGTCATTGTGCATGAAGCACTTAGTTGAGAGTCAATCAATATGAAGATGTTTGGGGTTTTAGTACTGTGTCGGTGAGATGATATTCAAACCGAAAATTTGAGGGTTTAAAGTTGAATGCATCGAGCGGTCAAAAGTAATTATTGCGAGACCAAAGCCATCGATATGGAGTAGAACAGAGCCGTGAACAGTATGTGGGCTTGCTGTTTGTGCTGTTGGTTGATCTGTCGTTGTTAGGAACACAAACAAGGGAAGTGTTGGCAATCTCATAATCAAGGCGTCATGCTTAGGCATATTAAGAAAAAGTGGAGATTGTTGCATAAGATTCAAGAAACATGACAAGATAGTTAAACCCCTACCACTGCTTTGGATACTTTCTTTCTTTTTCTTGTTGGGTCTGGGAGAGCTAACTTGAGAATAAGAATTGGTTAATCTCGAAGCTTAAAAGAGGCCTTAAAACTTACCTCGTTTTGTCATTTTCGTGCAGTGACCAAACGTTGATGTAGAAAAGGATTTGTTCCTAAATCTTTTCAAATTTTTTAAAAATATAAAAATTATAAGAAGTATTTTCTGTTTTTTATTTCAGTTTTTTCACAAAATGATTTACTATAAATAAATATATATTATTTTATTATTTAAAAAATAAATAATAAAAACAACAAATAACAAATAACAAACAAAAATTGAAAACTATAATAAGAACCAATCGATCCTAAACTTACATGCTAATAAGGAATGGCAAGGGTTAGATCCATCGCCTATTTGACTCGATCTCGATTCTTCTAATTTCTAATTTAAATCTTAAAATAATATTATTTTAAATGAGACCAGAAGTTTAATTCTTTTGACCCGAATTTCGTACTAGATTTTGAGTAGATCAAGTCTTCCGTACACATACCCTTGTATCAATTTTGTTCTATTCGATTCCATCAACACATTTCTTTGAATCCCACACATTTATGTAGATAAAATTGTATGAAACAGAATTGATACAAAATTATGGATACAGAAAATCTTATCTCGTTTTTTAGTCTGAAAATTCCTTAATCTGGTAGTTTTACGTCCTGCGATTAGCTCAGGCTCAATTGTCATTCATAAATTACAAATCAATGGAAGGTGTGGCCCAGCAAAGTAATGGCGTATACTGAGGCCGGGCACAGAGTAAAATGGTTCGTTTTGAACGATTCAGCATTTGGACCTATACAAAAACGTCACAGAAGCTAAAATGGTCCAGATACGCCTGTATGGCATGTTTAATATGCTCATACTGCATAGAAAGGTAGAACCAGCCCACAACCGCGATGGCCTTAACCTGATAAAATGAACATATCAAAAGATTATGATTTTTTTTTTTTTCGAAAGGAAGACGAATAAAAATTACACAATAAATCTAGGAAAACAAATTCCCAATAAATCTTCTAAAAGGATGTGATGGCACCCAACGGGTGAGGTAGGAAAAAAGTAACACCCATTGCAAATTGACTGGCATAATTAGCTAGCCAATCTGCAGATTTATTAGTCTCACGATAAATGTGTCAATGAAAAAGATTATGAATTTTGATCTTAGAGAAGACCAAAAAGCACCAAATCCAAACACGAATTTAAGGAGACCATAAATCAAATGGAACATTTTCTTCAACAAAGTTTATGGATTCCAATTTTCAATTTACATATCAAAATTGAAAAGGATATGTACAGATAAATTTAAGGAAGTAAAAGCCGCCAAATTGAGGGTAAGTATACAAATGATGGAGCTCTTGAAGCAGCGAAGACAGTATCAATACCGATTTTATCAAGTGGCGCAATTTGCTTCTCTTACCTCGAGTTATGTCCGAATAGAACCAGTCACCAGTTTACTGTCCTCTCTAATGTTAGCTTCGGACTTCTCTGAAAATGCCGTAAATATCGCTACAGATGGCCACAGTGCTTGAAGAGACGGCTAATAGTATCATCGTCCATGATGATAATCTGTCATTCTTTCTCGCAATTCCATGGGTATCCCTGGACGACAACCAGCAAATCAACAGAATAAGTTTTCCTAGTGACTGTACAGGACAAGGGCAACAGAGACAACAGCCTCTGAGCAGCCATAAGGTGGATAACAGATACAAATAAAACGATAATGTTTTACAGTTTAAATTTTGGCATTTTGGTTTAAGCCCAAATCAATGAGTAAATTTTGAATTGACTAGCTTTCAGTTGAGGCCAGCTCGAAAAGAAAAATAGTTTGAGATTTAAAAAAAGGTTCATTGACAGTGTTAATAAGGAGTTAGTATCACATTGTGAGATTGAAAGCATGCTGCCTGATTCATGTAAGATTTTTCAAGTTAAAGCTAACGTATTAAGCATGGGATCAGTGAATCAGGTCTTGGCCCTACTTCCTCTAACGTCTCTTGGATATATCAAGGAAAACAAAGCACTTCATCTGCTGGTTTATAAAATCCCTCTGTGTCCAGATGTTCCAAACATCAACCCACATAAAAGATATTGCCAACCACAACAATCAACTCATAAAAGTTACAACTTTTAAGTCATTGGCACCAATCTATCATCAGATATTCGCCAGGTCACACTGACCTACGAGTTTTGTTAAATTCAGGTTAGTAATTGTTCGTGTTGAGATGGAAAATCTTAATAAAAGGAAAGTAAGACTAAGAAGAACCACAAACTAGCTGAACTAGGGTGATGACCTCATATGTGATCATATTAAGTGGTGATTTCCAATGTTGCAACAAAAGGTTTATACTTAAATAACATAGTTGCATACCTGAGGGCGATAGCAGCTGGAAAAATAAAACCTACGGAGACAGCTGCTGTGGCACCTGTAAACTGGAAAGCATCCCATATATTAGGCACAAAAATTGCTCCTGCAAAGATGAATCCCATTAGAGCTGCTGTTATTAGAGAAAATCTGCTGCAGTCGTTCGCAATGGGAAGTGCATAAGGAAAGAGTAGACCATCCAAATTGAGCCGAAGGGAGAAGAACACAATTGGGAAAACGAGCATCAGATGGACACCATAGCTAACTCTAACTAAATCACTGAGCACTGCGGAATATGGTATCCCAAGATCACCATCGAAATTGGCAAGCACATCATCTAACGTTTGATCACCAAAAAGAAGAACCCCAAAGAAGCTAGTAGCAACATAAACCGACGAGCACAATCCGAGGGAGGTTCGTACTATTGACTTCATCTGGGATGAATCTTTCAGTTCGTTCTCTATAGGGTGAACTGAAACAAGCATTTTACAATTAGAAGCAAGCAATCAATGCTTCAATACCCATCATCGAATACATTGTGTTTGTTTAGTTTAGCAGCATACCATTGTGGTGGCAAATATAAGCAGTAACTATAATAGGCACGGTTGTGAAAAGCTTCCAAAAAGAGGCCTGGTCGGTGATTTTAGGCATCAAACGTGGCATTCCAATACTTCCTTCTATTGCTTTAACTATGGCTATTCCCGCAGTTATCGCCACAAATACAACAGCCAAAGCCACTGACAATGCCGACGTGTATCTCAACGAATCTAGCATTACAGATAGCAAAACTCAGAGATATCAATCCAACAGTTATAAAATACAATCAATCTTCATTTTTCATTTTAGTAAATTATGCTAAATTACTGTTTAGACCAATTCGAACCGATCAAGTCAACCTGAACCGGACTTCTCAAATCCGAATTAATTTCAATCTTTGGTTAATTTTATACTTAATTTGTTAGAGCATCTCCAACCCATTACACCCAATTATGTGTAATGAGTTTCTATTTCAGCATTGTATTATACTATATCTCATTACACCACTTTCTACAATGCGTTACACTCTAAAATTATCCATGTAATGGAACATCGGAGGTCTACCAACATTTCATTATCTATATAATACTCCTTATACGTGTAGTCAGTCAAATGCTAATTTTACTAGACTAAATGTCACTTTCGTTAACGTTATACCATTTTATTAAATTCAACTTAATTAAGTTAGCTTCCATATACAAAAGTATATTTTACGTACGAGCTTACCAAGGCGCTTGAAAGAAATTAGAGGAGCGAAAACAAGTACGGTCGTGAGTAGCAGTAAAGTGAAGCGCGTGGTCAACCAGCTTTGACCAAACCATTCGTTTATAACACCTGTGTGGCGGACCCCATCAGACCGTGCCCCTGCTAACACGTCACCTGTTGTCAACGATAATACTAACACCGTTAAACCCAACAACTTGACGGTTTCTCCAGAACAAATAACAACAATGACTACGCTTTTGGGCGCTAAAGCGAAGAAGAACACAAAACCAACTATTACCTATGATGATCATGTAGACGACGAGCATGCCCAAGTTATTGATGACAATGAAGACCTGAAGTAGCGTGCGGCTAGGCCCACCGAATGCGTCGGCGACGACGCCGGAGTAGGTGGTGGACTTGGAAGCTCGACCAAACCGTAAGATCAAGTCGATTGACGACTCCGTTAAGATCGCACCGAATATGATCATGACAAGCCCGGGAATTAGCCCTAGTTGGCTGACGGCAGCAGGGAGGGCCATGATTCCGGCACCGACGATCGTGGTCGATAGATTGAAGACTGCACCGGAGAAGGACGCGCCATCGAATCCAGCTTCCGTCAGATGGTACTCGTTAAGCTTCTGAGGTAGGAGAGTGTTTTTGGTGGTGCTCCGACGGTGCTTCCGATCAGCGGAGGAAAACACTTTCATATTGACTGAGAGAGGGAGAGAAAGTGACGGGTCAGACAAATTGGGAATGGAAGGTTATATTATATGTAGTCTATGCTCTGCAGTCTTCAACACTGCGTTGACGTGACGGAGTAGTAAGCACAAAAACAAGGAAAATAGCCAATAGAATTATGCTACGTGGTATTTTGGAGCTCCTTCCTTTAAAATGGACAAAAGGCCATTTTAGCGTGAGAGAACCGTTACTAGAAAGTGGAAGACGAGACATGTAGGATGGGCCACCAACACGCAGATTTCATTTTCTTATTTAAATTCATTTAAAAAAGATTAAATATATTCTTAGTTGACAACGTTAACTTTGACTTTCAGTTGACCCAATCGACGAATATCATGGATCCATACCCACGTTGAATCCTCCTACCGCAACCCATATAGCATGTAACATGGCGGAGTACATTACGACGACTATCCAAGCAAAACTACGAGGGAAGCTTCTATCCCTTTAACACATGAAGGCATTTTACAGTTTGTTGGAGTTAAATGAAAGATTAGCTGAATCATAGGTATGATGGTAACATGCGAAAGTTTTAAGGTAACTTAGCAAGTTAGATCAAGCATGATATGAGTTTTGGTAGAATTTTGTACCTTGTACGAATGGACGTGGCTAAAGTTAAGTTCTTGATGGACTAAAAACTTAGTGGTTGTTCAAATGGACGAATCATGACTAATAAACTTGACATAGGTAAGCATTGGATCGAATCAGTGTATTATGATTGACTTTGGCTTAGATGACTCATCATTAATGAATAAAGATCATGAGGAGATGTGGCGGATAAGATTACGGAAGATAAACATTAGCTCTAAAGGATAAAGATCACGCGGGAGGATCATCTGAAGATAGTGGACATCTTCATAGATAGGGATATATCATGTGTAATCTTTTATCTTGTTAGTTGAGATGTAAATAGACCTTATCGAATAGAGTCCTATTTATATAGGGATGTTATCTTATTGGATAATGATGTAATCTGATAGAATAAGATGTGATTTTAGGTAGTAAAAATCTGTTAGGATTCTAACTTATTCCCCAAGCCCTAATGCCTATATATAGCTCATTTAACTCCTTATATAGAGTGATACACAGATATTGAGAGAGCATCCTTTGTATACTTTGAGGGAAATAATAAAAGTTGACATTATTGGTGTATCTCTTTGTTGCTTTATTATTGCCTTTGAATATTCTATTGTTTTCGTAGTTTCTTGCGATTGTGAGAGTTAAATATTACGAGGGTCGTGAGGCGTTCGATAATAAGATTGTTGGTCGATGATCACGTGAGAAGGCTGAGTCTTACTATGGACCTAATTAAGATTGTCGTGCAAAGAAGTAGGTGCGACTTGCGAATAAGTTTGGTGCCTAAGAAGACCTTTGTAATAACTGGTATCAGAGCTATGATTGGAGATGGCGAGAGACAGCAATTTAACGAAACGTGTCACTAGAGTGGAGGCCCTCATTAGCCCAATTCCTTTGGAGGAGGAGGAGGTCACTTCCTATAATACTGATATTGAGATGTTAGCGGAACAAATCCAGGCGTTACAACATCCAATAGTAGAGTTGATGAGGGCACAAGAGGATACTAGGTTCAAGATGATGATCTAAGGTGTGCTATTGCAACACGAGAGATTGGACGTGTCGAGAGCACCATGGTGAAGGTGCATGAGCTCAAAGTTTTCAAAGGTGTTCGAAACACGAAGGAGCTCGAGAACTTTTTATGGAATATGGACCAATACTTTGTGGCTGCTAAGACACCCGATGTTGAGAAGGTCAATGTAACAGCCATGTACTTGGATGGAGATATCAAGCTTTGGTGGAGAATGAGGACTTCTGCGAAGATCAGTGCGAGTAGAGATCCCATCGACACATGGGACAAGATGAAGGAGTTAAAGGATCAATTCCTTCTGATGAACTCTTCTTGGCTCGCGAGAGATGCCTTGAAGAAGCTGAAACAAGACGGATCGATAAAAAAGTACGTTAAGAAGTTTAGTTCTCTAATGTTTGATATTGACAATATGTCAAACGAGGACAAGCTCTTCACCTCTTAGTCTGGGTTACAACCATAGGAGTAAATGGAGTTGCGGAGGGAGAATGTGAAGGACATGGTTGATGTAATCGCAGCTACTGATGCTTCGGTAGGCTTTCAAGTGACGAAGGACACCAAGGTGAGCTCCTTAAATTCTTCCAAAGGCAAAGCCTAGCTCAACAGGAGAAAAGCGAGGGAAAAAAGAAGAAAGACTCCAAAAAGGAAGACTTCAAAGGGAAAGGTAAGCAAAACGGTGGCTTCAAAAGTGAGGAGACGTCCTCCAAGAAGGGCAAACTTGCTTGTTACCTATATAGCGGTCCACATTTTAAGAGAGAATGTCCAAGGAAGGAGAAGCTGAGCGCATTGATCCCCGAAGAAGAAAAAGAGGATTTGGAGGTGGCACTAAATCTAATTGCCTTGTTGAACGCAATTAAGAGTGAGTCTAACATTTTTGACAACTTGATTTATGTAGGAATACAAATCAATGGGAAGGAGATAAACATAATGATAAATACTGGTGCGACGCACTCTTTCATGACAGAAAAGATGGTGCATAAGTTGGAGCTCAAGGTGTAAGGATAAAGACCCCTGCGAGTAAAGCATAAGCGGTGGTAGGAGTTGCTTAAAATGTCCTAGTGAGCATAAGGAGTTGGCGTGCCAAGTTTAATTGCACGATCATACCATTTGAAGATTTCGAGTTAATATTGGGGATCAATTTCTTGAAGGCAGAAAAGGCGGTGTTGTATCCAAGTTTGGAAGGTATGAGGATCATGCACAAGAAAAATTCATTCTTTGTTAATTGTTGTAGACCCGGTGGTGGAACGATAGATGATACAATGGTAGTAACACATGTAGCAGCCATAAACATCGAGAAAAGGTTGAAGAAAGGTATAGAGACTTATCTCACTTCCATGTGGGAGATTAATAAGAACCACGTGGTGTGTAACATACCACTCACATAAAACATAAGTCCGAACATACCAGAGGATATTCGAGAACATACTCAACGGAAATGATACAATAGGACAATCAAATTAACTCAATTTGAATCGTCAAACATATCATAAGCATTCGAAACATTCAATTTGAATCGTCAAACATATCATAAGCATTCAAAACATTCATTTCTTCCTTTTTCTTTCACAAACATATAAAGTCACGTATGTCATTATAATTCATAATCTACATATATATTACACAACCGCTAAGAGTTTAATCTTAGTACAAAAATGTGTAACATGATATGGGATGCTAATGTAAAAGACTCTAACCAGACTCCACAGATTCAACTTATCAGACCTTTGAGCCATTTTGTCCCCAAAATGTAAATATTAAACTTCTATTAGATCGCTTAGTAGCTAGAACACCACTTAACCTAAAAAACAATGATACAATTTTGATGAATTTGCAAACTCAGTGAGTGAACCATCATCGATGTAGGAAAATCCCGATGCGAGCATCATATACACACGGTGAGGAAAACAAAAAAATATGACAAAAATTGAAATGTAATAAAATTATAAATATAAATTAAATAGAATTTACCATTCCTCATTAAATAGGAGACTTATCATTATACACTTGAACAAAAATCAAAATGTGGCTAAGCTAGAGCCTTGAAAGCGGCATTTTGTAGGGACCATGATATATGCCTCAAAGATTAAGCCAAAGAAAAGCAAAAGCATCCAAGAAAACTACTTGTTCCCCCTATGGTGGGGATTGGAGGCTCGAGTCGATCTTAAGACCATAGGGTGAGTTGAAAAAGAATCCACCACAATTCGCCCAAACTTATGTATAGATTGCAAGGCGGTATAATCAAATTCCAAAAAATGTGTTGCGTGAACTTAAGGCTATGTTTGGTTGAACGTAAGGTTTTTAATGTAATGGAATGGAACATAATTGTTTATAATAAAATAAAATGTAAATGAATGTAATATTAGAAAATTGTTGTTTAGGAGGGACGAAATGGTTTATAATGTAATATAGTAAAATGTTATTTGGAAGAAGGGTTTATAATGTCATATAGTGAAAATTTGTTTACCATTTTACATTCTATCCTAAACCCTTCAAATCGGAGGTTTCTTATTTTTACTACTTAGGATGGAATGAAATATACTATGAAACTCTTCTCTTCTATCTCATTCCATTATAAACATTCCTCCCAAATGATGGAATAATATTACATTTCATTACATTACAGTAATAAACTCTTAACCAAACATAGCCTAACAAAACTTCATATCATACAAATTACATTAATTAATAGGCCATTTTGATGCCGTATGAATAAGAGCCTGAAAGCAAACTTTTAACAGAAATAACCAATTTTTAAAATCTGAATTGAAACAATCGACCAAAAATAGTATAAACCGATTCAATGTCCAGTTCGTTGTATTTAAAATTTTGTTTGTATAGAAACTGACAGTTTACTAGTAAATCAGTCATACCTAAATCCTCGTTTTTTACCATCTTGTCTTCTCACTTCTCTTCGTTTCCTTTTATGGGTAAAGTATAGGAATTGTAAAGTCAGAAACTTTGACAGTTTTCACATAAATCAAATGGTTTATCATTGTATTGAAAGCATCTGGGCATGTTGGTTCTTTCGTATCTTTTTCGTATCTTTTTTTTCCCCTTTTCAAATAAGGCTCTGGTTTAACCCTCTAGAACTGCAGTGGCGGAGCTTTAAACTTGGATTTGTGAGCAATTGTGCGAAGATAGTGAAAAGCGAAAAGGGCAGTTGTCTATGTTATTTCCGGATGAAATGCGAAGTTGTCAATTCATGCTTCTCTAGAGTTCAAGTTTGTTCAATCTATTGTTTAAATATGTTAAGAGATAATAGATAAGGATAATATTGAAATCTCGTAGAGCTTCTCGATGTACTTGGCCTCGTCGCTAATGACGGCGTCCTCACCCATTATTGTTTCCACAACTTACAAGAGTCCCCTCTTTATCACTATTTTTGCTTGTGATATATAGCTCGTTTATAGTAGTTGTGTTATGAGATGGGGTTAACAGTTATGGCTTCGTTAGTCTACAATTTTTTCTTGACGTCTTTGTTTGTGTTTATATGATTTGTGTAACTCCGTCTATGGTGAGAAGTAAATTCTACACAACCGGTCCCAAGCTCGAACAAAGGAGGAGGGCAAACTGCAACATGATGTTTGATTTGCTTTGTTCTTAATTTATCTTAACACCATTGTAAAAGGGACTTACTCACATCAACAATATGAAGACTATAATTCGAAATGTATAATGTATTCATATTATTAGAAAATGGTCTATGACACTTGATATTAGAGACAACCAATTTATTTTGCCTGTTAACTTTGGCCTCAAAAGATTGTATCCATGATTGTGAGTGTTTCTATATATCCAATTCAAAAAGCTGTATCCACGTTATTCTTATAATTTTTTCTTCTTATTTATTATATATCGATTTATAACGATTTAATACTTGATTGAACTTTTAAACTTTAAACATTTTCTTTAATAGACTTTATATTATGTTTTTTTAAACATCATAAAGAACATTTTTATATCCTTTCTATTGTTGATCCAATTTTGGGTGCAATCATTCCATTGTCTAAATGGATTGGGCTATTTGATTAAATCTCCTTATTCCTAAAGTTCTTATTCAATCCAACAGAAGTCATGAAACTCTTTTTTCTTTTTTTTTTAGTGTTTTTGATCCTACGAGGAAATTTCATTTTTAGAGAGGTTTGATATGTCCTTAGCATAAGTAATTTGTCGTCTTGCTTGATCAAGACAATTAAGTTCAATATAATGTAGTAGAGTAATGAACTAAGACTTTTCTAATCCTTTGACAGCTAGTTTTGGGTTTAATATATGTTGTATAAATCTTTAAATATACACAATAACCCATAAATTATTATCACTTTAGTTAATAATTTATTAGATACATAAATAAAAGAAAATTCATTATTTAGATTAATATCACATGATAATTTTTTAAAACTCATGAATGGGGAGAGATTTCATTGCGAATGGTAATAAGTTGGAGCTTTTATGGTCGAGGGTTTACGATTTTAGAGTTTAGGATTTAGGATTTAGGATTTATGATTTAAGGTTTAGAGTTTTAATTTATCAGATTTCAAATATTTTGTATCGTTTCACTCATCAAATAAAAAAGATTATTTTTGTCAATTTGGAATCTTTTTGCTTTTATTTTACTCATTTAATGAAATAATAACATTTCTGCTAATTGATTCGAGTTATTTTTTATTAGGATAAAACAATAACTTCTTAATAGAAATTTTACTGAGATGCGAAATTTAAGGAGATTCAGAAGCACGTAGTCTTACTCTTAACTAATTGAGATGTTGTTTCTGATAGACCTATAGGAAAAGAAAAAGTCTTTTTTTAATCGATTTGAAAAAAAAAACAATAGTCAAATACATAAACAAATAACTGCATAAATAAATAAACACATAAGAAATAAAACAAACAAGTAATTAAAAGAGACAAAAATATGAAATAAATAAATAAAACAAAATATGAAATATGAAATATGAGCCAAGTCCTCAGTAAGCTCTAGTATGATCATATCATACTTGATAACCTCCTCTCAATTCTTATTAGATCTTCCTCTCTTTATCTTACAGTCCTTAAGTACAATCTTTTTGCATCTTCTTACTAGAGCATCAAGATGTCATCTCTTAACATATTTGAACCACTTAAGCCTTATCTCCTATAATTATCATTAATGTTAGCCACTCCCAACTTATCTCTTACCACTATATTCTTAACCTTATCTCTTCTTATAAAGTTGTACATTCAATGTAGCATTCTCATCTCCACTATCATTAATTTATGACTATGCACTTGTTTGATGGGCCAACACTATACCCTATAGAGCATGATCGACCTAATTGCTAAATATTACAATTTACCTTTTAGCTTGAGGGGTATCTTCTTGTTACACAAAATTCCTTACGTGACCATCCATTTAAGTCACTTTGATTTGATACGATAAATTGTATCGTCATTTATCTAGCAATTACTTTGTATGATGGATCAAACGTACTTAAAACAATCTTTTTGTGGTACAACTTACAACTTATAAATCAATCTTTATCTCCATATTAGATCCAATCCTGTGACCCAAAACGTTACACTCTAAATATTTAATCATAGTCCTACTCAATTTAAAACCCATGGACTCTAGCTTGACATTAATAACCTCTTTTATTTTATCCATTAAAATATCATCATCAGCAAATGACATACACTAATGAATGTCTCTTTAGATATTCTTAGTAAACTCATCTATAACGCCCTAATACCCCTCGGGAGGATATTACGAGTGTCACACACACAGAACATACAGAATACAAAACATTTCGTGAAAGCATAGCATTTAAAAATAAACATTTCAAAATGTACGCAATATTTTATACCTACATTTTCAGAATCTTAAACAAACATACATTATATCATAAGAGTTTAATACAAATTTGTTCCGAAAATTGAAACCAGCCTGAAACATAGTTATTACAAAAACTTACAATAATTCAGAATCATACACCTTATATACAAGCCTAAAACAAACTTCAAATACATTTTTATCAAAACAAGACTCAGACTCCATTGGCCACTGCGGTTGACTCGTCCCAGTCCTTATAATCTTCACTCTGAACCTACACTGGGCAAATCCACCGTGCTAAGCATATAGCTTAATGAGTAATAACTAATCTACATTAAATGATTTCTTTACCAATAAATCCGACATAATGCATTTCAGAACAGATTTTATAATTATCAGAACTGCATAACATAAGAGGTTATAAACCCTTCAGAATCAGAACATAATTTAGCTTATGTTAGAATCAAACAAATATCATAATACAAAACCAGATGACTACTAAATCCATTTACAGAAGCGGATAACAGGACTTATACAGAAGAGACCGAAGTTTCGACACCGAAGTATCACAGAAGAGACCAAAGTCTCGACACCGAATTGTCACAAAAGAGACCGAAATCTCGACACCAAAGTGTCAATAACAGAAGACACTGAAGTGTCACAGAAGCAGCTGCAGACCCTTCTAGACATGCCTATTTACCCACAACTAGGACTCAATAAAACAAAACAAAGTCATTTCAGACATTTCATGCAAAGCAAGTAGTCAATCATATTCACATGCAAGTAGCACTTCCAATGATATAAACATGCATCGAACGCCTCGGACAATCATTGTCCGGAATTCAGAACATAATCAGCATAAATCAAATTCAACAAGCAGAACAAAGTAAGGTAAGTAGCACTTTAATATCACATTCATCAATCAATACCTCGAACCTTCATGTCCGAAATTAGTACACATTCATCAATATCAATTTCAATTAAGTAATAAACAAGACAAATCAAGGTAAGATTATCTTAGGTTACTCACAAAAGTTACTGTCTAAATTACTTACAATTGCTTCTGTTTGCTTATTGCCTTGAAGTCCCGGCAATATCTGGAAGTGGTCGTTCTATGCATTCCTCTATAACATTTAACACATATACAAATCACCATTATGCATGATTAAGAATTTATTAATGTTTATTGAATATGTATAATGCATGTTCATGACAATTCCGGGTATCTTATTGTAATTTTCATCATCAAACCCATCAGATATCAAAGCCATCATTAATAACATTTGGTACTTATAATTTGGACCAAAATAAAATAATGTGAAATCAATTTCATAACATAAGTGACCACTTCAGATTTTCTACCCATATGATTTCGGGTCAACTTTGCATAATTAATCTGGTAGGGTAAATGACA
>JAOQMQ010000002.1:3533625-3551755 GCA_027563845.1 Erythroxylum subrotundum | reverse complement strand
ATACTTTTATGAATAATTTGTATTTGTTTTCATCAATTTTTTAATAATTTTTTATCATATATATTGATATGAATAGTTTCTGGTTACCCTGAGAACCGAACCTGAAAATAAGTTAACTGATCTTATAGGTTCTTTAGGTTCAGGTTCAGGTTCAGGTTCGTGAAATCGCCGAACCTGACATTTAGGTTCAGGTTCAGGTTACTTATAAACGGGTCAGGTTACCCTACCATGAACACCCCTAGATAACTAAGGCTACAAAGTTAGTATCGTTACCTTTTGTAAACAAACAAGGATCTGAGTCTGCTTGGACAAACCCGTAAACAATCAATTTTACCGTGAATTCCTTATTCCATTGCCTTCTTGCCTGTTTTAGGCCGTATAGAGATTCCCGAAGTCTTAGTACCTCCCCTAGTCGAGTCTTGTTATAGCCTTGAAGTGGCGAGATGTAAATTTCTTCGTTGATTTTTCCATGTAGATAAGTGTTGTTTATATCCACGTGGTGTATGGGTCAGCCCTTTGCTATGGAAACAACAGGAATAGTGTGAATTGTAGTAATCTTTGCAATAGGAGAGAATACGCCTAAGTAGTCAACACCCAAGGTCTGCTTGAATCCCTTCACAACCAAACGTGCTTTCCGTCTTTCAATCTATCCATCTGGTTTTCTTTTGATTTTGTATACCCACTTGGTGGTTAATGCCTTCTTTCCTGCCGGTAACGTAGATGATACCCAGGCTCCATTTCTTTCTAAAGCTTCAAACTCCACCTCCATCGATTCAATCCACAATGGGGCCTGTCTATCACTTTCATAAGAAAATGGTTCATAGTCAGTAAACAAGTTAGCCAGGAAGGTTTTATGGGAAGTGGAGAATATGAGCTCGTCGTGGTCCGTGAAGAGCTGCGAGGAAGCATTGAGAGCTCGATTTGGTAGGGTAGTAATGTAATCATTAAGGTATTGAAGTGGTTTCCGATCTCGGGTACTAAATCAGGTAGGTATGGTGATGTTATCGGAAGTCGTTTGGGTATTTGATGGATATAGGGTTTCAGTTTGGGGATTTTGAATGTCGGTAGTAATTGGTGATTGTAATGGTGTAGGTTGGTCTATCGGGTTAAGTCTGGGTGAATCCGTTAATGAGGTTTGGGTAGCTGGGTTTGGGTAACTGGGTGGTTAAGTTTGGGTATAGGTATTTAGGCTGGATGGGTCAAACACTAGGTCAGTGTTGTGTTCAGTTTCTTCGGTTTGTTTACACGGAAATAAGGTTTCGTAAAAAGCAACATCTCAACTAAAAATTACTTGTTTTGTGTTGACTGCTCGTAATTTGTAAGCCTTTCGATCGGTCGAGCATCCAAGGAATAAACATTTCATTGCTCGTGGGTCCAGTTTTTCTTTGTGGGGAGTGGTGTTAGTGGCGTAACATAGACACCCAAAGGTGCGGAGATGGTCGTAGGTCGACTATTTCTTATGTAATTTTTTGTAAGGTGTGTCCTATGATAGCACTTACGTCGGTAGGCGATTGATTATGCGAGTAGCGGTTAAAAAAGCTTTCCCCCAAAATTCTTTTGGTAAATTCACTTAGAACACAAGCGCTCAGGTGATTTAAAGGAGGTGTTTGTGTTTTCGTTCAACAATCTCGTTTTGTTGAGGCGTATGAATGCAAGTTTTTTGGTGAAAAATCCCTTTGTTTTCAAATAATTTTTGGTTCAAATGGTTCACAAACTCGGTTCCGTTGTCCGTTTGTATAGTTTTAATGGTTTGTTTAAAATGATTTTCAGTCATGGTGATGAATATAGTAAGAGTTTTGTGAACTTGTTCTTTACTCCTTAATAAAAAGGTCAATACAGCTCTACTATACTCATCAACAATCGTAAGGAAATATGTTGAACCATCAATATTTTTTGTTTTGAAGGGGCCCTAAAGGTCCAAATGTAGTAACTCAAAAGCTTTCACAGCTATGATATTATGCTTACCAAAAGGTTTTCTAGTTTGTTTTGCCAAAAGACATGTTTCGCAAAAGAAATTTTTTAAGTATTTCCAAGCTGTGAAAGTTCAAATGTTTTAAAACCTTAGAAGAAACATGATCGAATCTAGAGTGTAATAAACCATAATCATCGATCACATTACAAGCAAAATTTTCATCGAGATAGAATTTCAAGGAAGGACCTTTCTTGGTTTTCGGTGGTAAGAAGTGGTGTGGTTCGAGCCTATATACACCTCCAATTTTCTCGCAGATGGCCACGACATAATCAGTAATGGGGTCCTGTAAAAACACCTTGTTGGACACGAAATTACAGCTAAGTTGTTTTGCTGTGCAAGTTTACAAACAAACAACAAATAGTGGTGAAATGTGGGGATATAAAGGACATTTTCTAGCGTTATTTCCTTAATTAAGTCTACGTTTTCTACTTGATTAACAGGGGTTAAAGACCCATCTGGAAGAGTCACAGGTGTAAGGTAATGTGTGTTTACATGGGTTTTGAGTTTGTTTTTGTCGAAGGTCATTTTGGCGGAGGCTCCCAAGTCTACTATCCACGAACCATGATCATAATCAATGCAAACATTATCATTGAGAAAAGAATTCATACCTATGTAGCTATTGAATGCTACATGGTTTGCCTCAATCATACCTTTTCCTTTTAGCAGCTTCATCGGCTCCTGAACTTGTCTTGTCGAGATAATATACTGAGTTCAGTTTCAACTTCAATTGTCTCAACGTTTTGGCTCCCCTGTTCGATATCAAGAGGACTCTCAACTGCAGCTGCTACATAGAACCCCCTTTCTCTTGCCTTTTTTTTTGTTTTAACTCCTTAAACCAATCCGGCTCTCCGTGGATTTTAAAACATGTCTCCACCGTGCGACGTGACAGCGGGTGCAATATTTATCATCCCTTTTAACGAATCTCCTCTTTCCAGCTGCTGATCCAGACGCGAAGCTACTCTCCTTTACATTTCTCTTTCTATTTCCACTATATTTCACACTAAAAGCAACATATAATTGACCAGTTTCATTCGAATTCTCAGATAAACCAGAAACATCCATCTGTTTTTCAACTATCAGCACCATGGAATAAGCTTTACTTATATTAGGCAAAGGATCATACAACATGATTTGACTAATCACACTTTGATAATCATCCCTTAACCCCACTAAAAATTGAAACAATTTTTTGTTTTCTTTAACATTAACATTCTTACTACCAATTTCACAAGAACAAGCTTTAAAAGGCATAACACTTCCAAGATCGTCCCATAACCATTTTAGCTTGTTAAAATAGCTAGTTACAGAATCGTTTTCATGTCTCAGATTATTGATACTTTGCATTAATTGGTAGATTTGGGGTCCGTTACTTTCTCCAAATCTATTTTTAAGTTCTTCCCATAGATTTCTCGCAGTAGTCACAACCAAAAAGGACCTAGCAATCTCCTTAGACATAAAGTTTAAGAGCCAAGATGTTACCATAGAATCGGTTGTTCTCCATTTCTTCAATAGTTGTGGGTTGTTCTTTGGTTCCTTGCAAGCTCCATTAACGAACTCGTATTTGTCCTTAGCTTTTAGGGCAATGGCCATTGCTCTACTCCACTGCAGGAATTTGTCTCGTCAAGTACTGTGGCTACCAGTATAGCTCCTGGATTTTCTGACGTCGCCATTTTATACAATTCGAACTTTTCATCTCTGGTCTAGAACTGATTTTGTATATCACTACTCTCACTTTCGTTACCAGCAAAATTAGGGTTTTTTTTGGATATCAAAAGCTTCTCTGCTCTGATACCATGTAGAAGACAATAATAAGGATCGAAATTTGTGAGAAGGAATGAATTTTATTCATGATTTGTGAAGATATATACACACTTGATTTCATACTCTCTCTCATTTATGTTACTCTTTCGTAACAGATCTAGCAATTTCCAAACTGTAGTACCTCAATAAGGACAAAGAATAATGATGAACAGTTAAAAAGAACAAAATAAAATTGATGAGGTGTCCTGCTATATTTTCTATGTGGTGTCATTTGCTAGTGTTGACTTTTCCTGTGAGTCCAACAAACTTCTCATCCCACGTGCTTCCTTTGAAATTTTGATCGAAAATGAATTAAGATTCCTAAAATAAATAAGAATTAAAAAAGCCCGGTGATTTATTAATTATATTTTAATCTTAATTTTAATTTTAATTAAATGAATTGTGATTTTTATTCTATCTTTTTTAATAACAAAATATCTCATAACTAATTTTTAGATATTCAATTGATAGATTATCATGTAAACGTAAAGTTTATAAATCATATATTTTGAATAAGATGTAATTTAACTAAATTATTTGATTAAAATCGAACAATTTTAAATGATTAGATATGATAAACTATATAGTTTAAATAAGTTATCTTACAAAATGATCAAAGTGCCCAATTGAACCAACCTTAAAGGACACGTCTAAATTTATTTTGCTAATAAAGTCCCAAATTTAGAAATTTATACTTAAACTAATCCAAGCAACACCATCTTACTGTTAATAAAAGGCCCCCATCTAACTTATATTAATATTATCCACTGTTTTAAAAATCAAAATGGTTCAACCGTTTAATAGCGAAACTTTGAACCGACTAACTTTTTGATTTGACTTTCAAATTTTTAAATTGATTTAATTTTTTTGTTATTATAACTTAAACTAATCAATTTTTATAAGTCAATTAATTTCGTTTACCAATTTCGTTTTTAAGTAAACTTTAAATTTTTTATAAATAAAGATAATCTTTTTTAATTAATTTTTAAATTTATTCAATTTTGAACCAATTTTATAATGGCCTAATATTGATTGAATCTTTTTAAACCTTAAATCTTTTGTCTTATACATTTAACTTCTAGCCCGATTTTGAAAATATAGATATTAACCCATTACTTTGTTGGGGCAAAAAATGCAAGCAATCCCGTTATAATGTTAAGTACTTACGAGAAACATAATATAGTGATTAAAGCGATCAATAATTTCTTTGAACATGCTTTAAAAAACATAGCCTAGTCTTTTTTTGAAACTCACGAATTTAAAGAGTCTGTTTTTTAAGAAAATTATGGTTAACCAAATAAATTAAAAGCAGTTCCTTATATATATACAGATATAAGAATTTAACAGATGAATGTGTACACATATATATATAGAATTACAGAATTTTACTGGTGGATTCAATCCACGAAAATTTTACAAGTTTCTATCTTATTTCCTGTACATCATATTTCGGCCAAAACATTTTCCTCACTCATTAGCGACCTATCAATACAAGCAGATTAATCTGCAAAAGGTAAAATCATAATACAAGATAAAGATTTAGTGAAAAACTAAACTCAATTCAATGTAATCCAGCAGTATCCACCAGGCATCCAATCATATTAGCCGGTTCAAGATCTCATATCCTTTCTTTCTCGTTTAATTGCTTCATAAGAAGTCATCACCTCTTTGAACTTCGCCTCAGCTACCTCTGTAAAAAGATGTGTCATAGAGTGTTAGGCCACAACTTTTTTAGCAGCCAGACCAAGACCTGATTAAAAGCAGCCAACAAAATCCAACCTTTGTTATCTTGGTTCTGATCTGGGTGAAACTCCAATGCCTTGGCCCTGAATGCTGCCTGCAGTGATGAAGTTAACATTCTTTGTATCAGACATGGTCAGTAATCTATACTGAAATACGGCATCTTTATCCATAAAAAATAGTACCTTAATCTCAGTATCTGAATATGGCGTCCCTCTGGACCTGTCTCATAAGAAGAGATCGTATCATATTAGACCACTAAAACAAAAATCTTAATTTTGAAAAAAAAATTGTAGATCAATGTTCCTGCAATAACTCAGGAAAATTGAAGGTGATATAGACGTGTTGGATATTGTAAATCCGGTAGGGATCATTCAGGTAAACAAACCTTGGCCCGCTAGTTTTTTTGGGCTTGTGTCGTATTTGATAACATGAAGATATTAAATTTGGAGTTGGTCCAATATCTTTATTTTTATGTAATGCCTCCAGTACTAGACTTTTCATAGTTCTAGATGACGCCTTAATCTTTATCAAAATAATTTGGTACCAAAGAGAGTACGAACTTCACATTAAACTTTCCAAAATCACAATGATGGTTTCGTTTTGCCTTAAAACATATCTTATACAAACAATTGGTATTCATTGGAAAGTGTCAAGGTTTAACAGTTCTTTTTCCCTAAAAATCTTCAGTCCAACCGCAAACAGACCTTTTAGAATACACAAACTGAAAATGAAAATTTGCATGTCACAATGGCTTTATACTTAATGGTAAAGAAAAGTTGATCTACACAATCATTTAATGAACCATTTGAATTAGAATATAATGTGCATCATATTCAGCAATTAAGGGCTCAAAATAGTACCTGTCAAGTCCCAAGACAGAGTAGTGATGTGATAATGGATAACTAGTACTATCTTGAGGAGTTCTTCTGAAATTATTAGTCCTCTGATCTCTGAAAGATGTATCAGTCTTCCAATACCAATCATCTCGCTGAAAATGATGGTGAAAAGCACTCTGATCATTTTCCCTCCAGCTTTCATAACCTCTCTTGTACTTGTTCCTTTCGCGATTAAAAACACTTTGCATTCGCCTTATCCGCTCCTACAAAAATGACATGCAATCACAAAGGGATGAAAAACAATAAAGCAAAGTGCATTCAAATATATATAAAAAACCACAAGCAAAACACTACAGGGAATAACTTTAATGCATATCAAGACAAGGGTAAAACAATAGAACAAAAATGTTAGCAAAACTCAGGGAAACCAGAAGAAATAAATGCAATTAACTCGAAAAAATGAAAATTTTAGATACCCCAAGCTCACGCCAGTCTTTAGTTTAACCCTTCATTACAGTTAAGAAGTTTATGCATAGAAAAGGGAAGAATGGTGCAGAGGTAGGTGTTTAGGGTAACGGCCAAAATTGCAACCTAAGTTACATGAAACCAACAAAAACAGATATCTCTCCTGTAATTTCTCAGGGGAACTCATTTCTACCCTCCTCTGACGATAAGTGTTTTAACAGGTTGGTTGACCAGATAGGAAAGTAAACACATAAGGGATACTGACAAAATATTCCGCTCCATCTTCAACATAATTTGCAAACAGAACCACGAAAAGGCAATAAACTTGCTGGGAAAGAATGAATGTTGGAATATGAGAACTAACAACTGATTTTAAACATGAAAAAGTCTTCCGACCTGTAATTATTAGATGACAAAGTATTACACAGGGACAGAGAACTCACCACTCTCTCCATTTCTTCCTCATACTCCTCTTGCATTCGACGCTGATATCTTTTCCACGCTTCCTCCTGGAAAGTTGACCGAAAAGAACCAGCACTTCCTCCTTTCGCTGACCTGCTTAACTGTTTAGGAAAATTTACAAAGTTTGCAAGTTTAGGAAATGAAAGGTAAACAAGACACCAACCAGATCACTAAACTCAGACTCAAGACTTTTCCAGTTCAAGATTACTCAAAATCAACCTAAGAAAACAAAAGAAAAGCACCTACAGAATAAATTATGTTTACCTGTACGTAAAACCAATCAACAGTCCTCCGGAGTTGACCAACCTGCCATTTGGTTTAATCATCAAAACGGAGTCCCAAAAAAGATAGCAAAACACAACTTAGGGACGAGTTCTGGCAAAAATTATGCAAATCCCTCCAAGGAACCTCACGTCACAAGAGTCTCCAACCTAGTTCCCACAATCCCAAGCAAACTAATCACGCCTTTAGATTGGGCATGCAAAACCAAATAATAAAATCCCACAATCCGAACAGAATTAAGCTAGAGTATTGAACAATAACTCCATGCAAACAAACCGCATTCAACAATTAACAAGAAAATAGAAAGTAAAAGAAAATAGAGAACTGACGGCGAAAGTAGTGGCTGTGGCGCCGATGAGACCGAAGAGAAAAACGCCCCAGAGCTTCGTATCTGCTTCGTCTTTCTCTTGAGGAGGGTCTGTATAGGGCCACGGTTTATCCTTATTCCGACCAACTTTTTCATCTCCCATACTTTATTTCAGTCAATGATTTCCCCCCAAAATTGAAACCATAGTTAGGGTTTGTATCAGAGTGAGAAAGGGAAGGGAAAGAGAGTCTCCGGCTTACGGAAAATAGGAGAGGGTGAAAATCTTTACTTGGAAATTCAATATTTGTCTACGACTTTCTAATGTTGTGGTTAAATCAAATGTGTTATGAATTTACGGCGTCGTATTATTGCATTTGCATGTGTATGATATTTATAAAAGCCTAGTCCCATCGGTAATATCAGTGGCTTTTCAATCTTACAGTGAAATGTGTGATAATATCAATGTTTTAAAATATGGAGTAGAAGTTAAACTCAAGGATATCAAAAAGAGCCCAGGTTAATCGGGCCACGAGCTAACCATAAACTGTTACTTTCAAAACAACGTTATCTTTACAATTTTTCTATAAAAAATATGACAGGTTAGGTTGGCTTGGCTTGCCTGTGGCTATCCAGCCACGAGCCGATCAACCCATAGTCAAGCCGATAAAGACAGGCTAGGTCATAACTATTGACATCTCTAGTTAAAAGCATCAATAGTTATGACTGTCTTTAAATTTTTTAGCTTACAGGTTTAACTAGAGATGTCAATAGTTATGACCTAGTCTGTCTTTACCGGCTTGACTATTGGTTGATCGGCTCGTGGCTCGAAATTTATTAGGTTCAATCGATATTAGACTACTATAAAATTAACTAAAACAATTGTTTTTACTTATCGAAAAATTTAAAGTTTAATTAAAAAAATAACTATTAAATAAACATTAATTAATTAATTTTAATTTATAATCACTTATTAATTAATAAAATTTATCAAAACAAATGTTAAAAACTTAATCGAAAGATGGAAAGTTCATAATTTATGACTAGACCTATTGAATTTTTTAATTATTGGAAAGTATTCAATATATTTAATATTTTATATAATACACTTTTGCTATGGAAATTTCAGTTGATAGCACAAGCGACAATTTTTATCACAAACACAAACAAAAAAAGACACTCAAAAACAGAATTTCATCAAAAAATGAATCTCAAAGCGTCTGTAATTTCAATAGCCAATAACTTAACAGAGGAAGATGATAAGTTTTGTCTGAGAAAATTTACATGTATAAGAGATTCTAACGAGGCATCTTCTTCGGCTAAAAATTCGAAGAACAATCAGAGTTAGGAGGTAAACAAAAAACCTATACAACCAAACAGGTTAATCCCTTTTTTTCTTAATGGCTTTAACGTTACAAAATCCTGAGTTCTTTGTTTGAAGGAACTAAAGCCATTTCCCTTCTCCTCCATAACGGCAAGCTAGGCCTCAGGCTTCAATTGCCCTGCAGAGATCGTGAACAGTGAAGGTGAAGAACAGGAAAGAGAAAATGAAAGATAGCGACAAGATTCGTGTGTAAGGGCCTTTGCTACACTACCATTTGGTCCCAAGCTGTTAATGGCAGAGGCTGAATTAAATCCCATTTGGAAAAGGTTTTGTAGCTCATTGTCTAATGCATTCTGTATAATAATAAGAGATAACCTGAATTGAGCATCATATATACAAGATGTGGACACAGGAGGTCTGCTACGAAGGTCTTTACTTACTTGAGGAATAGAAGGGAACTGCAAATTTGTGTTTGGAGTAACAGTTATGTTCGGTTGAAAAACTCCTTGAGAATAAGGATTAGAGTTCAACATCGGACTAAATCCCGAAAAGGATGAATTACCACTTCGTGGATGAAGCATCTAGATATGAGGCAAGGCAAGGCAAGAACATGAAGAAAACAAAAACAAACATTAGACAGAGGAAAATGTTGTCTATTCTTCAGCCATCAAATTTTAACTTACATCTCTGGATAGAAGCCTCTCAAAATCAAAGTTCAGCTCCGGATTGACAGTGGCAAGTTTCATAGACAGAAACTGCAACAGGAATATATTCATTTTGTTAGGAACTTACTCTTAATTTACATTCAAAACATGTTATCAGCTAAACTATTAGAATTTTGATTGAAGCACCAAAATAGCATACCTCAACCTGCTGTTGCAACGACTGCACATAGTTGATAATCTCATCAAGCATTACTGCCTTCCCAGTGATCTTATAAAACGAGCAAACTCAGACAGTATCAGCACTTATTCTATTCATTTGATACAAAAACATTTCATTCAGACATTAGACCTCCAAAAGTACCTTATTGCATCCTGGAACAAGGTCTTGAAGCAATCTCATTCTCTCACTGATCTTTTCTCTCCTCATCTGCAATGAAACATTCTAACCTCAAATTAAAGGAAACCGTGCCGTTATCAATAGTTTATAAATTGCATATGTAGATGTACCCTCTCTGCAAGACTGTGACTATTGGTTGCCTGACCCCTCCTTGCTCTAACGTGAATGTAGTTCTCTTTAGGTGGAGCTTCTCCACTGTTAGAATCATCCTTAGACTGCTTTGTTGCCTCTTTTCCCCGTGCATGTGTATCAGCGTAATGTTCATTTGTTGGCTTCTTCTCGTCCTGTTCTGTGGATACATCACAACTCTCCCTTGCAGTGTCCTTTTGCAACTCACCTTCACCATTCTACAACCAATTCCACACCAGTTTCAGGGAGAAAACTTTACACTGACCAACAGCTACAGTTTCTATGACAAACTAATCAGAACCTGATAAAGATAATCCAGATGTACCTTGTTGGGATCAAAACGAGAATTGGACTCCCGAACTCGTTTCCTTTTATTCGCAATGGAAGCAGCTTCTTCCAATAGCTGGAGATCACCATGACACCGGGTGCTGGTTTCCTTGTTAAGAGCGTAATTTGGAGGGCATATACTACTGGCAATCTGACCAGACCCAGTTAGCCCATAGGAACCAACCATATCAGAGAAGTTCCCACTTCCAAAGCAAGGGAGTTTTGGCACCATTTCAACAAAGGTTGAATCAGATGGATAGTTTACAAGATGAGCATTGTTGTTTATTCCTTGGCTTTCAACTAAAATAGAGTAAGGAGAATTTGTGAATTCACTCTGAGAAAGTACTGCCGAACCTCCAAGGTTCTCGTGCTGACCAAGTGAAACTACTTGATGATCCCAACCCGAAGCAAAGTATGGATTTGTACCCATTCCCGATGATGAGCAATTGATAATGTGTTCATCTCCCCTTTGAAATCCCATATCATCATTGTTACCACCAACACTACCCATTTTCTAGATTCAACTAACCCACCCCAAATGTTGAGGAACTAGCCTATACGGGAATAAGACCAAATGTGACAATGGACAAAAGGAACTAGGTTAAAGAAAAAGTGGATTTGACCAAAATTAGGCAGTGATATCTTGCCGGACTCAACAAAGAACAAGTAATGTCGACAGCTTTATAGAACTGGGAGAGGGTGCTAAAGTAAAAAGAACAACTCATAGAAGCATCCCATGGACGCAAAGTGAAAAAGATAGGTGCAGAGTGTGAAGCATAAATCTAATCGATAACAGCTATTTACCTCATCTTTCAGAAACCCTAGGATCAAGTAGAACATGCAAGGACATGATGGAAAATTGGAAATGCTTGCTACATACAAAAAAGTGAACCTTTCAGAGCAAAAAGCATACTCAGGCAGAGACGTTCATTAGCTAACAACACTTCAACGAAGAAAAAGCAGATTCGCTTTATCACTTTTTCTTGTACGAGAACTAAAAACTTGCAAGCTCTAACCGATCAACACCAACGTTATTGGAATTTGATACTGTTACAACCTCCGAGCAACAGGGAAGAAAGCAAGCAAATGGTGGGCCGAAGAAATCCCAACAAGGAAAGGACTAGTGGTTATAGTATTGAATCAAACAACCAACATTCCAGTAACTAGGAAAAAGGAAGCTGTTTGGGCTTCTTTTCAGATATTCTCAGATGGGTGTTCAGAAAAAAGGCCAAAAGGTGTCAAATTCTAGGTCAATTATGGAAAACTGAAATCTGACAGAGCTCCAGTCACAATCTCTTGAAAAAGGGTGAGCAATAGTACTCCGAAGAGCATCAAATGGCAAATGCCAGCTTAAACTTGTGAGAGAAAAACTCAAATTCACAAAAGGAATACTCCCACAAACAGCAGAATAGGCATCAAGTTCCAACTTTAGTAGATTAGATCACAGACAATGTAGATAGATAGCTACGAACCTAGAGGGACGCTCAGAAAGAAAACACACACAAAAGCTGTACCTAAAGCAGAGAAAGAGAGAGAGATTGCTATTTTGCTTGCCTGCTCAAGCAACCAAGTTAGTATGATTTTAAAAGACAAACTAACTACTCTGACCCCCCAACTGCCCTTGTTCCTAAATTATTACAGAACCTAATCACTTTACGTCCTGTAATTTTCTCTCTTTCCACTTTTTTGGAGAATTTTAAATTAACTTTTATAATATTTTGGGGAGGTTCTTGTTCTTCTCTTCAACCCCAAGCTTTGCTTTGCTTTGCTTCTTTGACATAATCTACTTTCCATTTCTTTTTATTATTTTTTTCAACTGACACACTTGCCAACTATACTCCCTCTTTGCTGTTACACACTCATTTTATCGTCAGTGCCAACCTACCCAACACCCTGCCCCTGCCCCCTTTCATTTCTTTTGAGAAGTAGTACCATTATTGTGAACCTCACCTCCATCATCTTCCATGAACAACCCTCTCCATCCGATCGATATGCATAGCCCCACTAAATCATTCTTCCCAAAAATAATGCAATCGTGGGTTCCACATGCTCACCTCACACATCCCTTTCCTAGTAGGACAATTGAATGGCTGTGATTAGACAACTGACAGAAATTCCCTGATCGTTAGATTAGATGGCTTCTCTAAAATGTTCACAATTAAAAGTTAAATATTAAACAGAAGGAATAATGGAATCTAATCAATCAAATATTATTTTACCTTCGTGTCCTGTCACAATATTTCCAGCTGTAGATGCAGTGCCTACCTGGTCAAACCAAATTTATATTTGGTCAACAACATATCTGGTTGTGATCTTGCTGGAATATTGCAACTTTTCCCCGATTAACGGCTCAATTTAGCTTCCAAAGATCCAGTGTAGGACGTCCTATTTTAGAAGGGGAATTAAAGACCGTAAGATGTCTAATTACGCTTTGATGATGAGCTTGAAAGGACTTGATATCAGTGGGACCCGCTCTGTGAGGTGAGAAGAAGTGCATAGTCAAAATTAGTTATGTAGATATGTTATAGATTTGGGAATGGTACACCAAACGAGTCAATGTGCGTGCTCAGACAATAGTTCTTCCAGAGTACGATTAAAAATGTGGGGCCATATTGGTCGTCGAGTGTTGAGTATTTATTATTCGGAAGATCTTATTAAATTTGTGTTTTAATATTTATCTATGATACAAGAGAGTATTTAATTAATTTTATTTTTAAAAATAGTTTATTAATTTTCAAAAATAAAAATAAATAAATTAAATATTTTTATTTAAACTTCAAATTTTAAAAACAACCGCTTTCTATCGTAATTTAAATTTTTTAATTTTATCTAATTTTTTGTTTTATCTATTTAATTTTTAATTAATATATATGTGAATACTAAAACAATTATTATATTATTATATTAGTAAAAGATAAAAATGAATTGTAAGTTAGTGCATAAGGCATATTCGCCCTCAAGGGGTGTGGTTCGATGGTTGAGAGCGTGGCTTGGTTTCGGTTAGGTCTCAGGTTCGAATCCATACTAACCCCTCTTGTAAGAGCCTGAGGCAGCCGAAATTTTACCTGTAGGTGGAGAACTAATTGGGCCCTCAATAATAAGGTGCGCCGGCTTGATCTGCCTGTAAGTTGGTACATCAATTAGACCCTCAAAAAGGTGTGCATACTTAACCCGTCTACAGAGTTTCTCGGAAAAAAAAAAAAAAGAGAGCATATTCAAATAATAAAAATGATGTAAAAAAGAAGTCAAAGGATTATAGTTTGATTCTATTGTCCAATCAGATTTATCTCAATCTTATCAACAAGATTCTACGGAGCTTAGGGAGCCACTGATATTTGTGGGCCCATTTATCTTCCAGAGATTGATTCCTTAGGCATATTCAAGAGAGAGTTATTAATATTTACGGGAAATATTAATATGAATATTATTTTTATGGCACGTAAAATAAATCTTTTATTTTATAAGCAATCAAGATTATGTTAAACCAAAAGGCAAGTTAGGGCGATCACGCGCGTGGCATGTGCCCAGGTCGATCGCGGGCCAATCTTTAGGTCCACAAGACGTGGTCCTGCCTAAATTAGCAATGATGGGTATATACCTAAAATGAAAAAGAAAAAGGGGAAGAATCTCATCTCATCTCACAACGCACCCACAGGCTTCACTCTTTAAGAAAAGAAGATTAAAACATAACACAAAGCTTAACATCTCCATTCCCATGCCTACTTTTACACAAAGCTTTTTGCCTCACTACTTCAGAGAAAGTACAGGCCACAATTATGTATTCCAATTACGAAGGAATCACATCATAGATAGTATTAGACAAGTCACCCAAAACTAACCAATGAATTTATTTTATGACATTTTTCTTAATAAATATTAAATTTATAATTGTATATATTATATATATATATATATATATGTTAGGGTAAACAATCTAGACTTGTGTTCTAATTTAAGAAATTATTTTAAAAATTTATGATTTTTCAAATAATCAAAAAGATTCTTTTTATTTTTTAATTTTTAAGAGAAACCATTATCTTAAACTTTAGTTAAAAATAAATGATAAAATATACGTAGTATGAATATTAGACATGGATTAATCAAATGTCACTAATATGGTAACTTAACTTTACTCTTAAATGTAACCTAAATTAATTTAATATGATTTAAATTAATAATTATAATGAATTATAAGTGTAAGTCAGATTTAATTATTTCAATTTGAGTTTAAGAGTCAGGTTGAACCGTCCCGTAAACAAAATTTAATTAGTACACGTATAATATCCATAATAAAGATATTTTGTTTTTTTAACAGATAAAAAATGAAAAATATAAATAATTTTTTTCGAAAATTTTAAATATTAAGAAATTTTATTAAAGTTTGTTAAACTACAGAAACATTTATATATATCTTTTATTTAAAAAATTATAAAACATATATTTTAAATCAATTATTTGACACAATAACTATTTATAAGTAAATATTTGTATATTTCAATAAATATCCACATATTTTTAAAGTTTTTTTGTTTCTTCCCCTGATGAAGGCACCTTCTACGAGTAGAAGACAGTTAACGAGAGACATCATGCATCATATTAGTCGGTGGTCAAAGGTACATGTAATCAAACACGCAGGTGGTGAGGATAATAGAATCGCATAGGAAGATTCCAATCTCACAGATAATCCAGTTCTTGGTCTAAGCATGCGCAGAGAAGAAGCAATGATAGCTGAAGTGCGTTTGGAAAGAAAAAGATGATAGAAAAGGCTGCTGTTGTGGAAACTTAACGAGAAGAACAAAAATGATAGCTGCAGCCAACTCATCTTGTCAAAATAACAATCATTCCATTCCACCTAACAAGTAGTACTTGTGACTCACAGACTCAGATCGGATGACACGTTTTATGTATGGTAAAGGAAAGGCATCAAGTTTTTGCCAATCATAATCCGGATTTCTTTTTTTTTTCAATATTTTAAATTTTAAGTAAAAATTAAATCGATAAAATAAAAATTTTTAATTTTTAAATTTTTATATTGTCATAAAATTAATTAAAATTTAAATAAAATTTTAAATTAAAAAATTTATTATCTAATGAATAATTCGGAGTTTAATTAATATTAAATAAAAATTAATTAATTAATTTTTATTTATAAAAATTGATTAATTTACTAAATTGACCTATTAATTATTATACTGATCGAATTTCAATAATAAGAGTTATTAACATAAATTAAACTGAAAATTTAAAAATTAAACTGATAAATAAATAAATTCAAAATTTTCATAATTGAACTGATCGAACTGGTTTATTTATTTTTAGAACAAAGGAACCCGTAGCCGCTATTTTTTGGATGTGCACATGGGTAAATCTTCGGATTGACACAATAACTTGCAAATCACGCTAATCAAGTACTCCGCACTAAGCAAACCCTGTACGACAGGTTCAATCAAGAGATCGTAAGTAGTGAGATTCAAACACAGGACCTTTTAACCCCATGTCTCTCACTCCATCAACTCGACCACTTCCTAAGAAGCCAGTTAGATTTTTTAATAATTGATTTTTACGAACAGAACTCAATGAATAGAAGTTTATGAACAGAAATCAACGAATAGAAATTAAATTAAATTTAAATAGTTAAATTCAAATTTAAAATAATAAAAGAATTAATAAAGAGTAAAATCACCGGATATTCTTTAACTCTAAAATGGACCATAAAAGAATCAAGAAGAAAAGTTTAAAATTTAAAATAACAATAAGTATTAGGCCGTAATAAAATAATTATACAATAAAATTAATAATACTATCTAAGAAATGAAATTTTAATTAAAAATGTTATTAAATAAAAACTAATTAATTTATTATAATTTATAAAAATTAGTTTATTTACGAGTTTTTAACAATTAATTATACCTAATAATTGGGTTTTGTTTCGAGGATTCGGTTCCTAGTTTTTGATACTAAACAAAACGAGCCTTATGTCCAAGGCAAAAGAGCATTGAATCTATATTGCTTTGGACCATCTTAACAGACCAAAACATTAGTAGTGACTCAAGCAACGAAACGTTTCCCCTGTATTTTTGCTTTCGGCCCAAAGCTGGAAACGTTTATGTTTTCAAAGGGCCTGAAGTAACCGATATCACATCATCCCTGTATCTTCCAAACCTGTATGGACTACGGAGCCCTGACAATCGATAATTACACCTTTATCATGAAAAAGAAGGAACTGAAATGGATGGGTTATTTTTTTTTTTTTGAAACGAAATGGATGGGTTATTTGTTATTTGTTACATTTTGAAGCTGACATGAAAAGCTTATACTGACCGCATATTGGAGACAGGTAATGTTCAACAAAAAGGCCACAGACCACCAAGAAGTCTCCCAAAAACGAAACAGACCCATCCGTTACCATATTTCCTTGCCACGCATCACGTACGCCTGTTCGGGCTTTCGCTGCTCTACTTAATGCTCCACCAACCAAGCGATAAGACGGGGGACACCAACACATGTTGTGATCAGTTGGAAATAGATCATCACTGACAAAAGTGTTTCCCCTTTGCTTAAATGAGTTTGGACCACACTTTAACTACATTTAGTTCTGTTCCTTTCATTCGCAGATTTCTACCTTTGTATGATTTGGGGCGTTTCCTGAAATGTTCCATGTCGCTTATCAGTTGCACAACTGGCTTACACATATACTACATATCCATTGTCAAATCTAATGACGTTTTCCTATTTAATCTAATAGCTTGGAAGCTATCATGAAAAGTTACCATTCATTAACCAGACATCATAAAAATAAATAAAAGAAAAATAGGATAAACGTAGAAATGCATGAGAATCGGCTCTCTTATCTTCCCGCTGGCCTAATAGTATAGGCTTACACTGCTTTGACAGCCACAGACACTTCAGGCTAAGGCGGTTACGACTGCAAAAAGGGCAGTGTAGGGGTGGAAATGTCACGTAAAGCTGTAAGACCCTTAAATTTATAAGCACTTTGGCCTTTAAGATGTTGCTCAGGAGGAAGGTTAACTGGATTAAAAATATAAGAGAGATGTGTAAAAATATTAAGAGAAATATAAGTGAGTGGGATTGGATTTAGTACGAATTTTGGTAAAGTCTCAGACCTTATAAAGATTAACTCAACCCAGCTAAGGACTTGATGGATTAAGGATTTGACCTATGCTCTAATGAATGAACCATGGCTAGGGGACATATTATAGGAAGCATTGGATCAAGTCAGTGTGCTATGTAGGCCTTAGTAAGATCACACTGCATCATTAGCGAATAGAGATCGTGAGAGATCTTGAATGATATGGCGACAACTAATAGTTAGAGTTGCAGTGAGAATAAACATTTAAAGATAGTGAAGATCTTTAAAGAAAATGGTAGTAGTTTCTTATTTGAATGTAAACTCTATCTTTCTG
>JAOQMQ010000002.1:3510234-3524310 GCA_027563845.1 Erythroxylum subrotundum | reverse complement strand
TGATAATTAATTTTAATTTATTAAATATATAAAGGTACTGTTGAATTAAATAATTCATAATTTTTATTAATAATTAATGTATTAAATAAATAATATATATTTTAATTTGACACTAAATTAAATTAAAAACAGAAACAGAAAATAAAATTTATTTTTTATGGTTTTCATAAATCTTAAATTTGGAAGAAACTAAAAATAAAAACTCTAATAAATACATTTTTTATTAAAATTAAAATATTTAATATAAAATATTTATAAAACAAACAGAAGTTAATAAAATAATATATTTAAATTTTAGCATTAATGTCGTGCAACATGAATCGACCTACTGTCAAGTGTACCCTTTTAACTATGTGAAAATAATAGGTGTAATGGAAAGGTAAGAACAAACAAAATATGATGAGAGAAAAAACAAAACTTAAAGCGTGCTGAATCGTTCCAGATAAAAAGATCTATAGCAAGTGAAACAAAAACTCCCTCAAAAGGACAAAAAACAGTAGAAGACAGTTGTTCAGCAAAACCCTGAGCTCAGTGTGTTTTAATGAGGCATCAGAGACATGGAAAAACTCGTTACAGTCCACAAACTCGGACAACTTGGGCTGACAGCTACGTAGGTGAAATGGTAATCATATCCAAAGATATTATAGTCTCTACTCATTTTCGTGGCATATAAACAACATTCCATACGCCAAATGTACCTTAAAATATTAGAAGCATGTGATCATAATCTAATCACTCTGCTCTATCTGAAATGGACCAGAAGCTAGCAAAGTTTGATAGGAATGGCATTAGAGAATGCTCCGAGGATTTAACGAGGTAAGAAGTGAACATATTGACGTGGGAACACAAAATCCAGACAAAATCTAACGGGAGAAGGTGGGAACTGGGGGCTAGAAGAGAAAAATAAAACAAAGTGGATTGTGAGATCACTGTCTCAGACTATGGCCACACAAAAAAAAAAAATTCAACTCAGAAAGGACAATATATTACAGGCTACAGCTGTGGCTCTCTCAATTTCTCTGTGCTCTTAGGGTTTCCTTCCTTCCAACCCGCTGTTGAAAAAAAGGAACCCACTTTCAGTTCATTCACCGGATAAAAAGAAAGCGAAAAGGAAAATTCTCCGGTGAACACTGACCACCCATTTAAGGCCCTTTCTTTTTCTCTTGCATGCAATGCAGCACTTAACTCCCACCTGCCTAGTGCCTATACGTTTCCTATTTGTCACTGCTCTTTCTCTCCTAGAAATTCCAGAGATGACATGTCAAAATCTAAGGCCCATTCTGTCATGTCTTAATCACCATAGATTCTCTCTACCCTGTTCCCTCAAGGGGAGGTGTATTTCTTCTTCTTCTCTTTTAGTGTTAATGCCCCTCTGATAGTAAAAAACAAAAAACCCGCTAGCTGCTTCTTTTGTTAAAATGATCACAGCAAACAGGCTACGTCTTTAGCACGACCAATCACATAAAACAAAGCAAGAAAATGAACCATCCTAGAGCTGCAACACCCTATGCTCTGCTAAGAGAATGAAAAGGTATCTTCTCTTCAATATGAGTTCAGAGCTAAAGTAGCCCACCTATAACCCTACGATGCTCTGTGTATTCTATTCGCACTACAATTAACACCCGTAGCCGCTAGCACCCAGCTCAATACAAGACATAAAAAGCATTAACGTACATTTGCAATAAAACCCTTTATTCATTTACTAGCCTCCACATCCCGCACTCCTTAAAACGTAGAGATGGCGACGAATGAGGAATTGTTTCTTCATTTAGCATATTGGCTTTTTAAGTGAAACCTGTTTTGACTTCCCAGCAATGTGAAAGTAAACTAATATCCGCACAAAACGAGCATTCGAGTCCTTTCACTGCCCACTGGGCCACAAGACTGAAACTGGTTGACCCACGTTAGACTCTATCTTATTTGACGAAGGACGAATCAAATTCCAAGTTCGACCATATTACACATGAGTCGATGAGAGTTGAGGCATTGAATTGAAGATCAATAAAGCCGTGAATTAGTATACCAAGTTCTGGTTACGTGCATTTATCATCTACAGATGGTACAAGACCCCCAACTTTCTAGTTGCAGATTCGACCCTTAGAAAACAAAAGATGTTCTAAATGTAATGTACGCAAAAGGGACTTAAAATTAATACGATTGGGCCAACAGCAGTGCCTACTTCACCCGATTCCTAGTGAAATCGGAACTTTGAAACCCAGCTTTCTTTCTAATTTTTCTTGTCAGGTTCTAGGCATTTCAAGTTCTTTTTGAAAGTCTAATTTCATGCAGCAGGAATTCCAACTTCGATAGTCTTTATCCTCTTAGGTCAACATCCTTAACCAAATGTCTCGTCATTTATTAAAGAATACATCTTAGAAGAGAGGGGACTATTGAGCATAGATGAAGTTCAATATAACTTTGAAGTCTTATATTGTTATGTTACTACTTCCATCGAACTGGAGGCACAAACACAACCATTACCGCATAAGCATAATATTAAGGGGAAAAGAGCTTATAAGCTTTCCCAACGTCTCAACCTGCATCAGCCTGCACTAAATTGAAGCACAGATGGCAACTATATGCAAAATTGGGCCCAAAAAAAAAAAACTCACTTTCAAGTCATTTAAAAATGCAGTGAACTTCACCTAGAAGCTGCATTAAATAGGACAGGAAGACTTGATTCTTCTTTCTAAGTTTCAGCATTCAAAGTGAATAAGAAAAATAGATTCCCCGGTGAACAAGCAAGTAGGAGAACTTCTACGATACCGTAAAGGAAAATGAGATCAACCACAATGTAGACTCGAAGAAGTAAACAGGAATCACATTAGCCACAAAGTGTTAAATAGTGATCAAGCCTTATAAAAATATTACAAACAGTAAAAGAAAAAGGGAATGAAAGCAACTGCACAGTAAATTAGTAATCCGCAATTACCATATCCACTAAGAAATGTCTATTATCCAACGATGACTAAAAGCAAGGGAACAATTTCAATGCCGGCGACACTCTAACAACATCGAATTGTAGAGCCTGTGATTAAAAAAGATCTTGCAGTAACGGAAACATAGAAAAGTACAGTAGAAATAGCTCAGTCTTGGCTACTTGTTTGATTTACGACCACAATTCATATCAACATGGAACATTTGCAAAATCAAACTTTCCACTGGTACATAGATGAACTTCGTTGATAGAGAGATACTATTACCTCACAAGCTAGATGCTGCAAAAGCAACAATGCAGTTCAACAAAGACAGCCCCCCAAAGTGGACTTAAAATATACTTCAGACATATTGAAACTGCTCATCGGAGAAAAGTAGTTTACTAGTCATAAATCAAAGCCACAGAATTTTGATTAACTCTTCAACTCACTTAATTATGCAATGTCATGTCAAGTTTCAGAAGCTCATGCAAACATGAAACATGGTATGGACCTCCAGAATCTAATTTGAGAACTTTACATTGCACTTTAAATCACACAATTACTCATAAGATATATTATTCCTTATTGTTCATGATAGGCCAACTTACAGCCCTTTTTTTTTGCGAGTAACAACGTCATTTTAAACAATCTTCACTGGAACTACCTGAAAAAAATTGAGCACAACACAAGATAGGTGGAAAAAGAGAAAGTACGAAAAATCGAAGTATTCCAGTAGACATTACTCATGTTGAACTTAAACTATTTAGAAAATGCAAAGTGAAATTGAATTTAAGTACATTATGTTACAGATGACTGAATCATTTACTAGTAATGCACACTAGGCAATATGTTCATTTGACATGACAGACACACATAAGACATGGACATCTAAACAGTGACAGCTAACCTGCTCTACCCCTATAAGTGAAAGAATTTGTGTACAGGATGTCAACTAGAAGTCAGCTATTCGTAGGACCATGCAAATTATGTTAAGATAGAAGCATTTCTGTTACTACTCCTTGAATTCAAAGAATATCCTTCCAACTTTAAACCTCAAGTTCGCATAGGCATATTATCAGGTAGCAGATATCCACTAACACCAAGAATTACAATCTCTTTTGCAGTCATGGTTGCCCCAGTAATCCCATTATACCCCATTGTACCCATACGTGTATGCAGGATAAATACAACCATTGCTATAAGGGAAAGGAAACAACCCAGCTCCAACCGTCATGGGGACACTCCAAGGATTAGGGCCAACTGGTGTGGCAGCAGAACCTGGTCTGTCATATCCTAGAACGGAATATCCACCTCCATAAACACTAGTTCCATAAATATATCCTCCAGCACTACTGTACACAGGCAAAGGAACATAACCTGAAAACGGTTCATGTCTGGGACCATAAAAAAGGTGATTTCCCAATTGATTATTCTTTTCATAAGTCCCATTTATTGCAACTGCTGTAACACAGCTATTGTTACTACTTTTGATTTTCTCTTTTGGCACAGCCCTCTTCACTTCCACAAGTCTACCGTTCAACTCATGAAATGTGTTCACCATAACTCTATCAACAGATTCCTCAGAATCAAATGTGACAAACCCAAAGCCCCTTGGTCGGTTGGTTGAGCTGTCTTGCATGACGACTACATCAATTATCCTACCAAACTTCTCAAAGTAATTCTTAAACTGTTCCTGAGTCAGATTAGCTGATAAACCCCCTACAAAGATCTTCCTAGTTCTAAAATACTCATTGTTATCACCTTTACTGCCTGTTATATCAAACCCACTATGAGGTTGGCTGGGTTGGTGCTGATGCTGTTGCTGTACAATATGCTTTTCCTGATTGTATTGATGTTGCTCACTTCTTGGGATGGCTTTCTTCACTTCTACCTAAAGAAAATGAAAATTCTAGCGAATGAACAAACCATAAACTGATACCAGCAACCATTTTGGTTTCTAAAAGAAAGTTAATGAACAAAATATATAAAATCAGAAACCATGACGACGCTCTCACCGCTAACAAAAAATTTAGAAAAGGAATTATCAGAACAGAGAACGCATTAGCACAAAGGTACAGAGCTAGTTCATTAACATATCATGAACAACTAGCGTGTTCAAACATTCTAAGAAACAGAATCCAGCTCTATCCTTTCACTTTCTACCCGCACAAACTCAACTGAGTTACCATGCACATGAAACTTGAAAGAAACTAAAAAAGGTACAATTTCGCATTCTGGATTCTTTCTTCTCTTATCTCTGCAAATGAAAGCTAATCCTCTAGAGACAACACCTAAAACGCCTTCCAAGGAGAGACCAGACACATAAAAAAGTACCAAAAACATGTGAAAGAGAGCTCAAACTAACCGTTCTCCCTAGTATTACATGAGAGTCTTTAAGAGCCTCGTCAGCGAAAGAAGCATCAGAAAACCAAACAAAACCAAACCCCCTAGGATTTCCTGCGTTTCGGTCCTTTGCAACCAAAGAGCCCAGGACATTACCATACTTGCTAAAATGACTCGTGAGAGCATCCTCAGTAGTCTCCCGAGATATGCCTCCCACGAACAGCTTCGCTTTCTCGGCCTCCATCGTGCAAATTCCCTCCGCTGAAAACCCTAATTGCGCCGAAATCACGAAAACCCCCCAAATCAAAAGCCCTAAACCCCCAAATTGGGACAAAATCCCTAGAAATTGAAATGTGCTTTGAGCGTCTAGACACGCGCCGGTGAAATTGTAAAGATAATGATGTAACCCGAGTGTCGTAACGTACAAGGGACTGTAGTTTTCACATTTAACCCCGAAATATACGGTCCAATTAAAACGCAGCGCAAAATGTGCTGTGGACTTTGACTCTGAAACTTGAGGTTGGACGCTACAGAGTTTATGCTGTTTTCTGAACATGGCCCAATAGATCTCTCTACTTTGGATTCAGAACCCAATTTCATTATAAGTGTCCCTCTATATAATAAATAAATTCCATAAAAATTTAAAAAATTATTTTCTATTTTGAAATAATAATTATAAATATTTGTGAAAGAGGTATAAATAATAATAGCTTTTTTTTTATAAAAGAACATATAATAAATATGATTTAAAAATTTTAAATTAGACTCCCATCATATTTTGAATTAAGTTTATTTATATTAAATATTTGATTTTAATTTTAATTTTATATTAATTCAAATTTATTCTCTAGTTTAATCTAATTTTTTATAAGATAATTTAAATTATGTTCAAATTTAGATTAAGACCAAATTTGGCTTATTTGGTCTTATTTCTTCTAGCAGTAAAGTACCCTCGTCATCAATAACAATATAATACGATTTGCCTAAAATCACTCCTAAAATTAAGGATGGATCTTTTGTCTTTTATCATGTTTCTTATTCTGTCCCGTTAAATCTAAATCATCTAAATGACTGAGATTTAATATAATAGAATAAGAGCCGGAGTATCCTGACGTCCTAAAACTTATGTATATATATTTGTCATCTTCTCGTTGCCAAAAGCACACCGGCGTACGTAATACTCGGAACCGTCACGGTTGCAGATGCACCGTTAATGGACGTCATGAGTGGAGTACTCCTCCAAAGTCTAAATTCCAACTACTAGGTTTAATTCTTTAAGGATGCTTTGTTAGAGACAAGGCCAAGGGTTTAGATACTTAACTAGCACGTCAAATTGTCACAACTCATGCTTTCGACCGGTTTTGGAATATTTAGCAGACAAGGGATATAAAGTAATCGATGTTCATCTCTGGTTAAATTTACATGTAATCACGTGACTACCGATTAACTTTTCAAGCATTTTTTATTGATTAAATGTAAATGTATCATTTGTATTTAATATTTAATGATAATTTTATGTAAGTTTTTGCCGTTTATTTGTATTATTTTATACCTTAAAATTATTAAATAATTTTATTAAAATTTTATAAAATATTAAGATATAAGTTACATTTTTAATGTTTAAAATTATCATAGTTTTAAAATTATATCATTATTTAATTTTAGTGACTTTAAATTATTTAAATTGTGATGCTAGACTAAATTATTAAAATTTAATTACTTTATTAGTTATTATTAATTTAACTAAGATGTGTTAAAACTAATTAAGTTGGTCTCACATAACAGCTTAAGCTATTTTGATAAAACGGTCACTTAACATAAAATTTAGTTGCTTAAAATAGATAACAATTTCCTAAATTGGTAGATTTAATAGAAGAAATGATAACCCAGTGGATTGGCGTAGGTGACACATACCTTCGTTGTTTAACCAAGAAGTCGAGGGTTCGACTTTTAAGAATGCAACAAACACCTGGGTTAGCGGTAGCCTTCCTTGATTTGAGATGTTCCCATCGCGGAGGGAATAGTCCCTGGACTAATCCTTTAAAAAAAGAAAAAAAGAAATGATAATTCCTTTTAAGTTAATAATTTTTGAGCATGATTCGGTCTGGTCGTGTTCATTGTAATTCCTAAAAATGTGATGTAAGACTTAATCTCAATTGTAACACGAACGGTTATTTTCCAAATATTAGGACCAGATTGTTATGAGCAAGCCCAGCTGTGATGATGCCCAACCCAATATCCAGCCCAACCATGATATAGCAACCATGCGAAGGAGTTCGAGAGAGAAGATTCC
Organism: Erythroxylum subrotundum; assembly: GCA_027563845.1. Lineage (NCBI taxonomy): Eukaryota > Viridiplantae > Streptophyta > Magnoliopsida > Malpighiales > Erythroxylaceae > Erythroxylum > Erythroxylum subrotundum. Next base: position 3,516,756 of record JAOQMQ010000002.1, on the reverse strand, counting down.
ATCTAGAAGGCTTGACGGTTATCAGTTGAATGCTACCCATGCAGCAGCCAGCTCAGCAAATCTCAACGGCAAGGCACACGCCACTGAGTAGAGAATTATAAGAGCAATGATTATAGGAGAAAGGAGAATAAAATGATTGTGAATTGTTAGTTTTGCTCTCTATTTTCTCTCCCCATTCTGTTAGTGATGGTTGTGATTTCTTTTCCAGTGCTTATCATTTTCCCTAAAACTCTGTAAATCTTCCTCTGGATTTATAGAAAGCGAATTTTCCTTACCTATTTTTCGTTTACCACTTCGCCAGAATTAGCATTATTCCATTGGTGCTTTCATTGTCCTCTCGTTATGGGTGAACACAATACCCGTTTTCGCGTTCTCGATGAGAGTGTCAAGGCTCTCTCCGAGCACCAGTCTATTCTCCGTCAAGATGTTGACCATATTTCCTCTTCTCTCGATGAGCTTAAGCGGCTTCTCGAGGAATCATTGGGCCGTCGCACCACCTCTCCTCCAGGCCATACTGCGTCCTCTTCCTTCACTCCTCTCGGTCGACATAAGCCCGCCCCGGTCCAGATGTCCCGTTTTTCCGGCGACCATCCAGAGCGATGGGTCCCTCAAGCGGATCGATACTTCGACTTTTATCAGATCCCACACGAAGACCGCATCACTATCTCCTCGTTTTACTTCGACGGCCCCGCCACAGATTGGTTCGATTGGGCTTCTCGGAACCAGTAGTTCACAACGTGGCCGGCGTTCACAAACGCCGTTCTTCAGCGTTTCCGCTCCATGGAACTTGAAGAGCCAGAGGGGTTATTGGCCAAGCTCCAGCAGCACAGCACGGTGAGTGAATATCGTGCCCAATTCGAGGCCATTTTAAATCAAACAGTGCATTTGCCCAACCATTTCTTAGTCCGGTGTTTCATTTCTGGGCTCCGACCGGACATCAAACACTCCGTTCTGGTCCACCGGCCCACGTCCCTGACGGATGCCACCACTTTGGCCCAGATCCATGAGCAGCGTATTGCTTTGGAAAAGAGCCCGATCCGACCCACACTTGGCCACAGCAAGCCCCTGTTACCAAGCCCCAAACCCTTTCAGTCACCACCATTGTTTTCCACCGCCTCTTTTGCCACAACCACGCCCCTTGGTCCTCGGGTTCCATTCCGCCGTTTGTCGCCGGCTGAGGTCGCGTTAAAGCATTCCAAGGGTCTCTGTTTTCACTGCGACGAGAAGTACACTTGGGATCACAAGTGTAAAAACAAGGCTCAGTTGTTATTGCTTGAAGACGAGCCTGATCCACCCGACGGTTTCGCTACACCCGATTCTCCGACCCCCGAAGTTGAACCAACTGTTGACCAACCATTTGACCACCCACTTTCTGCTATCTCCTACAATGCGTTGGCAGGGGGCTGTACCAGCTCTACCCTTCGATTCCAAGGCCTAGTTCATGGCAAGTCAGTTCAAGTTTTGCTGGATGGCGGGAGCACGTACAACTTTGTGCAGACTCGGGTTGCAAGATTTTTGGGCCTCACCGTTGCTCCTACGCCTCGTTTCTCGGTGTTGGTTGGCAGTGGGGAGCGGCTTCTTTGTTCTGGAGTGGCTCGCAGCGTTCCGTTATCGATTCAAGGGCATGAAATCCTTGTTGATTTGTATGTTTTGGATATTCAAGGGTGGGATGTGGTTTTGGGTATAGCTTGGCTCTCCACCCTTGGGCCGGTTATTACCGATTACAATGCTGCCACTTTCGAATTCACCTCCAAGGGCACTCAAATTCAGTGGTCTGGCGAATCTTCTTCTACCTCTACACAAATTCAGTTTAATGGTCTCCGCCGCTTATCTCGCATTGATGCTATTGCTGAATTTTTCCGATTGGAATTGGTGGAGGAACACCTGGACGAGCTCCCATCCTTAGCCCCTGCTCTTTCACAGCTCCTCGCTGACTTTGCCGACGTATTTCATCGTCCTAAGGGTCTGCCCCCTTCTCGTAGCTGTGACCATGCCATGCACCTTGTACCCGACAGTAAGCCAGTCAATGTTAAACCATACCGCTACCCCCATTTTCAGAAGCAAGAAATGGAGCGGTTGGTTCGTGAGATGCTCGAGGATGGCGTGATCCGGCCTAGTATTAGCCCTTTCTCATCTCCGGTGTTGTTAGTTCGGAAGAAAGATGGGACCTGGCGATTCTGTGTTGATTACCGAGCGCTCAATGCCATCACTGTGAAGGATCGTTTCCCTATTCCGTCAATCGATGAGTTGTTCGATGAATTGAATGGTGCTCGATATTTTTCCGAGTTGGATTTATTGGCTGGTTTTCATCAGGTCCGAGTTCGATTGGGTGACAAAGCCAAGACAGCATTTCGCACCCATGATGGGCACTACGAGTTTCTTGTTATGCCATTCGGCTTAACAAACTCGCCATCCACATTTCAACGATTAATGAATGATGTCTTTCGGCCAGTCCTGCGCAAATTTGTCCTCGTTTTTTTTGACGATATTCTTGTTTACAGTCCAACATGGGAGTCCCATCTTGATCATCTGCGCAGTGTTCTGCAGTTGTTACGCGCCGATCAGTTGGTCGCCAAGCGTTCGAAATGTCTGTTTGCTCTCACCTCTGTTGGGTACCTCGGGCACATTATTTCCCATGCGGGCGTGGCTGTTGACCCTGCCAAGATTAGTGCCATTTTGGACTGGCCTGTCCCCACTACAGTGCAAGCCCTTCGCGGTTTCTTGGGCTTGGCCGGCTACTATCGCCGATTCATTAAAAATTTTGCAACGATCGCTGCCCCTCTCACGGATTTATTGAAGAAGGACGCTTTTGCATGGTCAAACCGCTCTGCTGAAGCTTTTGCGCAGCTTAAATCTCTTTTGAGTACTGCTCCTGTTCTCCATTTGCCAGACTTTGGGAAGCCCTTTACTGTGGAAACTGATGCCTCCGGTACAGGCGTTGGTGCTGTCTTAGCCCAAGGCAAACACCCAGTTGCATTTTTTAGTCAACGGTTATGCCCTCGGATGCAACACGCATCCGCTTATCAAAGGGAAATGTTCGCTATTACGCAGGCAGTGGTAAAGTGGAGGCAGTACCTTTTGGGCCGAAAATTTACAATCATAACAGATCAACAGCCCTTGAAGAATTTGACCGACCAATTAATTCAAACTCCCGACCAACAGCGCTGGTTAAGCAAGCTGATTGGTTACGATTTCGAGATCGTTTATCGCCCTGGTAAGCTAAATGCAGCGGCTGATTCTTTATCACGGATGCCCTCTTCACAATTCTTGGCTCTATCCCATGTCAGTTATGCCATTGTTGATCACCTCCGTCAGCTTAACCTCACCGACCCCGAGCTGCTGTCATTACAGACCCATTTGCCCCCGGGTTTTACCCTTACTGATGGTATTCTTCTATTCCGTGGTCGATTGGTGGTGCCCTCCGCTTCACCTATATGCCAGCAACTATTGCTCGAATTCCATTCTTCCCCAGTCGGGGGACATGCGGGCACCACACGTACTTTTCACCGATTATCATCTAATTTTTATTGGAAATCGATGCGGACGGATGTTCGCAACTTTGTTCGGGCGTGTCAAGTTTGCCAACAGATGAAAGTCTCCTCTTTATTACCAGGTGGTTTACTGCAACCCTTGTCAATTCCGAATATGGTTTTTGAGGCAATATCACTTGATTTTATTGTGGGGTTGCCTGTTTCCAAAGGCAAATCTGTTATCTTGGTTGTGGTTGACCGTTTATCTAAATACGGACATTTTATTGGCTTGCCTGCGAATTTCTCTAGTGTTTCGGTTGCTGCTATATTTGTCCAGGAAATAGTCTGTCTTCATGGTATTCCCTCCGAGATCGTGTTTGACCGGGATGCCAGATTTGTTAGTGACTTCTGGCAGGAAATCCACCGGTTGCAGGGTACTACTTTATGTATGAGCTCGGCATACCACCCCCAATCAGACGGACAAACGGAGGCCTTAAACAAATGCTTGGAGATGTATTTACGCAGTTTTGTGGCTGACAATCCTTCCTCCTGGCTACACTTCCTTCCTTGGGCCGAATTCTGGTACAACACGGCCTACCAAACAGCAGCGAAAATGACCCCCTTCGAAGTACTATATGGCCGCCCTCCACCCACTATACCTCGCTATGCCCGAGACTCTTCTGGTAATTCCTTGGTGGAAGGTCAGTTACTCGACCGAGACAAGGTGTTGACATTGTTAAAGACTAATCTTAGGCAGGCACAGGATCGAATGAAATTTTATGCAGATGTTAAGCGACGGGACCTCTCCTTTGCGATCGGTGACTGGGTCTATGTGAAGCTACAACCCTTTCGTCAACATTCCGTTCGTTTGCAGAAGCATAGCAAGTTGGGACGTCGCTATTTCGGGCCTTATCAAGTCATGGCCCGCATCGGTTCCGTAGCCTACAAGCTTGACTTGCCACCCTCTGCCCGCATCCATCCGGTCTTTCATGTGTCCCTGCTCAAGCGATGCCACGGCAGTCCAGATACTCAGTTCACCCCGCTGCACTTACCGCCCGATCCTCCCAACCTTGAGGACAAGGTTGTTGTCGATGAAGGGGGAACTGTTATGAGCAAGCCCAGCTGTGATGATGCCCAACCCAATATCCAGCCCAACCATGATATAGCAACCATGCGAAGGAGTTCGAGAGAGAAGATTCCATCTAGAAGGCTTGACGGTTATCAGTTGAATGCTACCCATGCAGCAGCCAGCTCAGCAAATCTCAACGGCAAGGCACACGCCACTGAGTAGAGAATTATAAGAGCAATGATTATAGGAGAAAGGAGAATAAAATGATTGTGAATTGTTAGTTTTGCTCTCTATTTTCTCTCCCCATTCTGTTAGTGATGGTTGTGATTTCTTTTCCAGTGCTTATCATTTTCCCTAAAACTCTGTAAATCTTCCTTTGGATTTATAGAAAGCGAATTTTCCTTACCTATTTTCCGTTTACCACTTCGCCAGAATTAGCATTATTCCACAGATCATGATTTCGAAGCCTTCGCATTATGTTCATCGTTTTGAATCGAAAGTGGCGAAGTGCGTTGAGTCTTGAAGTAGCGCATGGCTAGGAATCCACTCAGTAACGCCCCCACAGGTACGAACCAGAAAGAGACTAGTCGAAAAACACACTGACAGGCCACATGCTTCTTTCGTCTAAACCTTAAAACTGTGTTCCTTAAACACAGAGATCTTTACATTGGATTTCCCAAATGATAGCGTTGTCGTTTTTGGGTCAAAAAAAATGACAGGTACATTGTCAATTGGCGATTAAATTTTTTTGGACATCCTAGGCCCGTTTGTTTTCTCTTTTTTTTGCCGTTTTTAATTGGGGTTTTTATTAAAAACAAAACCGTCTATTAAAACATGTTTGATTAGATATGTTGTGTTACGGTATTTTAAAAAATAAAAAAACCGCAATCAATTTACGAAAACAAGAAAAATATGTTTCCGTAATATTTCGCAACAGGTTTTCTTCAACTCTAAATCAGTTTTTTCTCTTTACTGCGCCGCATCTTCATCTTCAGGGCTTGCCGTGATTTTTTTGGTTGACTCCAAGTTTGTGCAGTTCCGACTTGCAGTAGTTGACAACAAATTTTCTGGGTTACATCCTACCAAAAAACAAAAGTTGGTGTTTATCATAAACACTTATTTCATATTGAAATAGAAGGACGCAGTGCTGCTAAAAAGAATCAAGTATATGAACGCAAGATATTTCTAGAAACTCTCCAGGATAATAGCAGATTGGAAAAAAACATAATAAGACGATATTTTGTGCCCTTGATGTATAGATTCAATTGTACCTGAAACCTGACAGGACGAGGCCTAAATCACTCAACCCTTCTTGAGTTCGTTATAGGAAATGAAAAAGAAGACTGCAAGTATAGATGGATTGATATTTCCAGCATTCATCTTCTCTGATATTACAGGGATTTCACTAAATCTCGCAACTGCGTTTTTTCTGGTTTTTGCGTGACCATTATGGACTGTTGATGTGTGTGTTTTTGTGGAAAAACTCCATAAGTTTTTTGAGTGGTTGAAACTCCATCATTTCAGTGAAAAAACGTTTCTTTTATTGGTAATTTTTCAGCTGCTGTGCGTGGATGTTCTAGTGACGATATTGAAACTTCACAGTAGATTTCTTGGTGGACAACTTGTTATTATTTCGTTGATGAAGCTACATTGCTAAAGAAGTTGTTTTCTTTCTCGAATATCTTTATTTATGTTCTTTACTGTTTCAATCACTTGAGTTATTTATTATCATCTTTATTATTGAACATTGTTGTGAAAATCCTATGTTGAGGTGGTTGTGTTATTAGGTATGATTTACTTTCACAGGTAGTGAGAGCAAGGGATAATGTCAAGGATTGAGTGAGTCGGCTCAGTGAATGTAACATCCTGGTACCTAGGGGAGGGGTAAATTAGAAATTATGGGTGTTCAGTGAGGGCTTAGAAATGCAATTGCTTATTCATGCATTATGTGACATGCATAAATTGTGAAAAATGAATTTGTTG
>JAOQMQ010000002.1:3454951-3485500 GCA_027563845.1 Erythroxylum subrotundum | reverse complement strand
TACATTGCACATTTGCAGGAAAAGGCCAAAGAGAAAGAAAGAAAGCGTGAGGAGGAAAAGGTACATGTATTTCCTTCCCAATTATGATTGGGTATTCATGACCAGGGTAAATGACTTGATTTGAGTATCCTTTATATTGATAAATCAGTATTTTTGTGTTAGGACTTATGAAAGATGTTTTAGTAGAAATACTCTTGTTATTAGTTTGACTCATATTCCCAAAAGTTTTTGAATGGCATCAGGTACCGTTCTCATAGTTGAACACGATATGATTGGAAATAAAAAATGCAGCCTTCATATGGTGTTTGGACCTGTCAAGCTCATTCTTGACATGTGTTTGGAATTGCTCTTCTATAAATTTATTATTTGTGCTGTTTAATTGACAAATACTTTTCATGTATTGCAGTGTTTCTTGAGCTCTATTCTTATAAACTTTTCTTGTTTGCAGGCTAAAAAGGAGAAGGAGAGAGAGGAAAAAGAGAAGCGGAAAGAGAAAGAGAGAAAGGAGAAGGAGAAAGAGCGTGAAAGGGAAAAGGGAAAGGAAAGAACTAAGGATGAAACAGATAGTGACAATGTGGATGGAACTGATAGTTATGGCCATAGAGAAGATAAGAAAAGGGAGAAAGATAAAGATAGGAAGCACCGAAAACGGCATCAGAGTGCAACCAATGATGTAAGTTCTGATAGGGATGAAAAAGAGGAGTCTAAAAAGTCACGCAGGCATGGAAGTGAACGTAAGAAATCTAGAAAGGTATGAGACTTCTGTTGTTTTTCATGTTATCTTGTGGAATATTCAACGTTTTCTTCACATGAACTCCCTTTGCAGCATGCATATACACCTGAATCAGATAGTGAAAGCCGGCACAGAAGGCACAAAAGAGATCACCGCGAGTCCCGTAAAAGTGGTGGATATGAGGAGCTTGAAGATGGGGAGCTTGGTGAGGATGGAGAAATCCAGTAGTTCCCATCCATATTTGGAGAATACTAATTTAAATGCTTGGACCTGATATGAGAATTTCTCAGCTAGTTTATTGTTTTTTCTGGAAACTCTATTTTCCTAACGTAGTCTTAACTAATTGTATAATCTTCTCATGCATAAAAGGCAGTATAAATCTTGCCTTGGAGTTTTGGATTCTGTTTATCTAAAAGCTGGTCATTGAATAGATATTTAGAATTGGCGTTTCCTACTTGGCGTGAAGACATGCAAATTAAATCTCAGTATTGTTTTTCTTTAAAATAATCCGAAATGGTTGATGAAGGTGGAATTAGTTGATCTTAAGCCAATAGGATTTGAGGAAAAATAGATTATCCTGAGTATTACAATTGTATTTCAAACATCTTTTAGTGGATAAGTCATGCTTATTGCACAAGATGAAAAACAGGCTAGTCAGTTTGATGTGTTACTTTTAAGTGCGTTTAAACCATAACCAGATCAAGACTTTGGAACATCTTAAGGGCATGGAGGATAAGAGGTACATGTAATACTGTTTTGGCTGAAAAAACAGAAATGAAGAAGAGTTCTGTCTTCTTTGTTTGGACCAAAATGAGAAGTATACTATGATGCCTTTGAACTATTAGCAAAAGACATGGGTATACATATCAGGTAGAGTTGACACGTTTAGCTCACAGAACGTAATTGAAAACGTATGGTGATCAATTTTGAAATGGCTTTAATTTCTATCGATTGATGATAATAAGTGTATAATTTCCACAATAGTTGCATTCTTGATCTCTTCAAAAATGCTGTCTCCAATCTCCATTGCAATATCTTTCTGCTGATGTTCGTATCTGCTCCATTCTTGTGTTGAATGCATTAAATCTAAGTCCAACAGCTTTTTCAATTTCAACCTGTCCCCAAATACTTTCCAACAGGACTTCGTTTTTTCATCAATGATCCTCCGCAGCTCTTCTGGCCCCAAGCATTCTTTGAAATGTTCCTGTGGCTTCTGCTTCCTTACCTGGTTTTTGATTATCTCCCGTAGACAATCAAACAGGAGTTGCTTTGTTTGCTGAAATGCTGTTAATTTACCATTGTTTTTGGGAATCATTAGAGTGAGTTTGTTTATGAAAAGTCTCATCTTTCATTATATTGTAGCTTTGATCTTCTATAGAATAAACCAGTTCAGCCAAAGATAGTTTGATGAAAAGTAAAGGATACTAACCTTTATGAAGTGGTGATCCACCATGACCTGGTATCCCTTCAAGAACTGAAACTGGGCTCAGTGGTTTAGTCTCTTCTATTTCTCTCCACTTGAACCTTCTATGTGAAATAGCCTGTTTGCTCCGTGGATCACTCAACCATGCCTGCAATTCCTTGGACATTTCAAGAACAACATCTAGTATCGATATTTCCCTTCAAACCAAGAAAAAGGTCAAGAATATTCAGTTTCCTACCTCTCTTTCTGTTGGAGTACAGAGTTGAAAAGACTCTGTAGTCTTTGCTCTGAATTCGTGAGCTCTTCGCAATGAAGTTGTGGTTTCGTCCACATCACTTTCAGAACATGAATCGAACACAGTCGTGCCACCGGCAGAGGAAAACTTGTCAAAACCTGCACCTTCTTGGTTATGTCCAACCCCTTTTGGGACGTTAGACTTTTCATCTCTTTGATCTGAAATTCTGATTCTTAGCTTCTCATTAATGGAAATGACCCAGTTATATGTCGCTTTTATTATTCTTGGACAATTGCTGATACTCTTTCTGCTTTGCTTTAGACTGGAACTAACTGACCTCTTTGTGATCTTTCTTCCATTACTGTGAAAGAAGCAGCCACTTTCTGAACTTAACCCCGCCTTTCTTAAATGCCCTCTTTCTACAAGGTAAACCTCTAGCATGAAAGGTTCTTGCTGCTGTTGAAGAAGTTGTTGAAGTTTAACTGGTTTTGATGTAGTAGTAGCCATTGGGTAATTTGAGTTTCAAGTGCTTGAAAGGGACTGCAAATCAAACTACTTCCGATGAAAGATGGTGATAGTATAGTAAACTTGATAGAAAAAGCATACGTCTGTTTGGTACTGAATAGGACAAGGGGAAGTTTTGGTACTTGAGGCTTGAAGAATAGAGAAGGATAGAGGTAAAATACAAAGATCTCTAGGATATGTTCTTTTTTCCAAGTCTGGTGGTGGTACTGGTGTTTAATTTGAGAGTTTCAGGTTACCTTTTTGCAAAAGTTTAGGTCAATGGTGGCATTCTGATTTGGTTTTCATCTATTCTCTTTGTTCTTTGTGCCTTAGTCTGTTTCTGTATTTATATATCACAGCACTCGTTCAAATTAAAACCTTGTATCTCTAACATCTTAATTGCTATATTTTGATGTTGGTCCCATCTGATGATGACTATTTCAGAGAAAATACGTTGCAATTTCTTAGTTCCTTTCATTTTGCCTCTTCCATCAGATTCTGACCAAGATGCAACTGCTTTGGATCAGATGGAAAAACATGCTTATGGCATCATTAATCAATCCAATTTGTGTTCAGTGTTGGAGTTTTTATTAAGAGAATTGCATTACATCCCTTGGAATCCAATCATGTTCTTTTATCCTGTCCACGCTCCATAACCACTCCCTAAAAAGAGAAGAAAATTAAAAGAAGAAACATCCCCACCACCATCATCCTCCCCAAGTAAAGTTGTGTAGGGGTCCCAATCCCAATATGGTATACCTTGCTAATGCCAAAGTGAGGTTCAGAAATCATCAAGATTTTGATTTCAGTTTCTAAAATTTGATATGATAGATTTCTAAGTTTTAGCTATTAGCCAAAGTGGTTGAATCAATTCGGTTGCATGTCATATAACAGTTTGTGTTAGTCCTTTCCTTTCACTTAATTCAACGAAACAGTTAATTTTTAGGTTGGTACGAATGTATCTAGCTTCCATATGTCTCCAATCTCCTGCTTTTCCTCTGTAATTATAGTCTGATTCTTGGCAAGTTAGGTTGATCTAATCTTACTTACCCTGGTCACTTCTGTTGTGGTTGATGCAGTTAGGTTTTGACTATGCAAGTAGGATTCTGTTTGTTGAATTTAAAGCGAAATAAGAGCACCTGATAAAAGAGGTAAAGTCAGTGTGTGGGGTATTTGTATATACATTTCATGTGTTCTGCAACATTTTGAAGCAACACATTGATTGACCATGATCCCATTCTTATCAAACGCCATAGGACATCAGAATGTGGCGTATCCAACTAATGGAGATATGGTCCTTAGTAATAAGAACAACTCAATAAAAGCTACATTGATGCTCGAGATCTAAAAAGGTCCAGCAGCCTGCAATATTACTCATGTAATAACGAGGTTGTTTCCAAGAAACATGATACTTCGTAACAAGTATAATTCTGTGTGGGGTCTTGCAGTGGAAATTCTCGTGAAGATGATGGGATACAATGTGGACCCTGAATGTGTCACACGACTAATTAATGATAGAAAGTGCCTTACTTGTCACGCACTCTTGAGGACTATATCAAATTAATCCTCCTAAAGTCCAAACCCCACCTCTCTAATGGAGTTTCCTTTACCTTTTGTCTCCTTGCTGTTCCAAAGCAGAAGTTCTGAACAATATACTGTTGAGCTAGCAACCTGATGTCTAGGGTTTGCTTGGCTACAGCTTAATATACATGCACAAAGCCTATGTGCACTAAGAAGTGAAGGGTATGCTTCTATTTTCATGCACATAAAGGAAAATCATATGAACCGTAAAGTTATTTCTAACTCTTAAATAAAATTATATCTATTTGATAATTATCAATTAATGCTTAACTTATTATTTTATTACAATATATTAATTTATTTCAGATCAATTTTTTTAAAAAAGTACAATTTATGTAATAGTTTTAAAGAAAATTTATTTCTAAAATTTCAAACGAAGACAAACTTACGTATGCAAAGTGAACAAAACAAAAGATAAATGTAGCTCTTGTTTTCATTGTTTCCTCTTTCTAGAGTGGCTGCAAAGTAACACACACATATATTTGTTAAGTGATCAACATTGTGTTCAGATTGACGCTCTTTTTATCTCTCACTTGGCATTACGATACCTTGCATGTGAAGGCAAAAAGGAAGAAACTGCAAAGACAGGATCACGACAGCCGCAATATGGGTAATGTAGAATTTATTAAGGACTAACCTTAACGCGGAAGTGTCGGATCGATTTGCTATTTGCTAGTCTTCAAATTTCGGTAGGCTATTAGAGTCACCGATAAATTCACGTCTCAAACCCTAAGTTTTTGATGGTTTGCTTTTCGTGAGAGAGTACAGAGAGAATAGGAAAAAATGTTTCAGATTACCCTTTAATGTAATCATTATTTCCTCCTTTTATATGGGGACGATAACCGTCGGAAGTTACTTCTTGTGTAACTTCCAACAGGTAAAGTAACAACGATGTCAAGCAGCAAATGCATGAGAACCAAACATTAAAGAACATGTAATCACTAATAATATAGACTGCCCGAGTTGTATTGTATTGTATTGTATAGTTGGCCAATTAAGCACTCGTGGGTGTGATCGAGGGCTCTCTTTCTATTCTTTTAGGAAGTGTGCTTAGATAATGAAATCGATCTGCTTTCTTGATACACTGATGATTTGAAAAGGATTACGAATAGGGATGACAGTCAGATTTGAAATTGAGTGAATTTGATTGGATTCTATTTGAAATTAACAAAATTTAATCAAATTTAACTTGTATTAAAAATTTAAAAATATCAAATTTATTTCAACTTTAAATATAAGAATATTCGACTCAAAGATTGATTCTACCCTAATCCAAAATGTTTTTCATATATATAACAACGTCAATTATCTTATTTCTACATTTTTTATTAGTTGATCGAAAATTATTCAAGTTGAGTTTGGACATAGCGGAGTGAAATGAAGGTTAAATTTAACTTAACAAATGAATTTTAAATTTCGCAAGTATAATCAAAATTTGAGTAAGTTTTTAGTTTATTCACTTATCTAAATTTGAAAATACTCACTACAACAGATAAGGTTATTGTCGACAAAACCAAACATCGCTAAATATTAAAAAATTATTGCAAATATTAATTTGCGACAAAAAACAATCGTCATCCTAATGGTCGCTGAATTCCGGTAGTAAAACAATATCCGCAACGTTTTTCTGAAATCGTCGCAAAAAAGTTTTGGATACACAATAATTTTATCGGTAAAATATAACCAACGAGAACGAAGAATGTCGTAAATATTATTTTGCAACGTATATATTTCGTAGATAAAGTTTTTTACCTACTAAACCGTAGTCGTAGATAATTATTTTTACCAAAGATTTTTTTTGTAGCAACATAGTTTTAGCGACTAATTGTTTGTTGTGGGTAAATATGTTTAGAGACATTCTTGTAACTGTCGGTAAAAACATTTTGTGACGATGTTGTTTTGGTAGTTAATACTTTTTAGTGACGATTCTGTTTTTGTAGCAGAATAGTTTTAGCTACTAATTTCTTGTTATTGGTAAATGTTTTTAGAGATGTTCTTATAAACGTAGATAATAACATTTTGTGACGATTTTGTTTTGGTAGCTAATACTTTTTATTAACAAAATTTTATTATAATTGTTAAAAACAAATTTAATTTAATTTATTACAATTTTAAGACAGTTTGAAATATAAATTAGTTACATTTTATAATTAATGTTGGTGACATATTTTTAAATAATAATAAATTAAAATAAAATAAACATTAAAAATGGAATGCATTTTATAAAAAAAAAACTTGTCATTTACAAATTAAGACTCCTCATCGTCGTCACTACTACTGACATAGTTTGAGTTAAGTAATTGTTTGACCATCTTTTTAAGCTTGTTCACTTCTTTTACATTACGATCTAACTTCTCTTCTATAAATTATAACATAGTCTTCAGTGCCTGGTTCTTCTTTTGAAGTGTCATAACATATGTTGGTCGTGACGAAAATGCACCAACAAGCTTAGGGTCATACCCAAGACTTTTGATATACCCTGATCTTGTTCCAAGGACATTGTTGCAAATGTCATCAGCATTGGGCTGATTCCCCTTAGCCAATGATGTCTGCAATATCTCGTGCATCTTGTCTTACAATTTAAAGTATAAAATCGAGTTAACAAAAAACTTATTGCTTAGTCTTACATAGAAAAATAAAGTGTAATATTAATTTGTTTGTACTTACATAAGTAGCTCAAAACAAAGTTAAATGTGAGTCAAGATAACATTTAATTTTCATCGAAACGCTTAAAGACTTCACTCAAATTTGCATAGTATAAACAAAGTCATGAGTTTGACTGGAAACCCTATGATGCTTCCACACGCATGAGTAGTCTTCTCCAAATGGCAAAATGGAATATATAATACGCCCCTCCCTTATACGAAAGGAAGTTATCAAGATGAGTAATGTTGAATCATGCATTAATGATCAATTAGTAATTGGTCAACATAAGTGACGAATCCTAACCTACTCACCTTGTTATAATAATAATAGTAGTTGCAATGCATGACACCAATTTTTAAGATCACAACTTCTTTTATCTATATCATATTCTTTTATCATTATAATTCTTGTTCAAAATAACAAAGTCATATTCATAATTTAGAAAGGCCAACTCCTTTCAAATTCTTCAATTTCATATGTAGAATTCAATCGTTTTAGTAGGCAGTGGAAAGGGGACTAAATATTGGTACTGAAACTTATGAATTGTATGAGCTTTAAAGGAAAAAAATCATGATAATTAAAAAGGACATTAATTAAGGCAAACTCTGCCCTAAACCTTTAAAATGATACATATGCTCTCCCTGCTTCCTAATGTGCTCTTACTGATGATCCTTTGAATGTGTATAAGCTAGAATTTAAAATGAATACATAAACTAAAAACAATAAGGCCTTGGATATACAAACCTCTTAGATCATACGTAAATCCAGAATCACGTAGCATAAAGATGGAGATGGTAGTACCAAATTCTTTCACTCCATCTTACTTGTTCCCTATCAAAATAGAACACTAAAATCCTATGAGAACTTTTATTGAACAGTTTAGAGACAACCAAAATTCAACTCAAACTAACAACAAAAATCATATCTTTTCTCATTCTTTACTAATATTAACACATTGAAACAACCATTCAACCATTAACAGTCAAAATTTTTAACTTAAACAACTCTACAACTCACCCTAACTAAAACCGACCATTAACATAGGAAACAATGAAACAAGAAAAAATAACCGAGAGCATAAAAGCACGAACCACTTACCTTGACTACAATTGCAAGGAGACGATGGAGGAGAAAACGAAGAGAACAAGATGAAAGAAGATGTACAGACGAGGAGAAGAGAAAAAATCAAACAGAGGAGAGAGGAAAGGCTGAGAGAACTTTTTGGGGGGGTCTGTGTTCGTTTAATTTCATAGCTTTTAAGATGATGTCGTTTGTTTAAATTTTTTTCAAGCCGACACATTTGAATTTGTCACCAAATGTTAATAGTCTATTAAAGAGTTGGTGAACAATTCACCAAATCGTTGCCTCTTACATGAATGCTATGTTGTTTCGCTTAATTCGTTTATATGCCCTTCTATTTTGAGACGATATCACAATTCGTTGCGAAATGTTCAACATTTGGATACCAATTCTGAAAGCGTCGCCAATGCTGCTCAACATTTATAGATTTTTAATTTTTGCTAAATTTTTTAAAAATATTATAAACTTAAATTAATATGGAAATTATATATAATAAATACAGTTTTGTGAGACCACATAAAATTATGAAATCATATATATTAAAAAAGAATAATAAAAAGTATAAATGACATTTTTGTTAACTAAATTTATTTTTACACTTATACAATCATTGCCATTAAGAAAATAAAATGAAACTAGATAAATAAAAACAAATTAAAGAAAACATGAGAAAATTGATAAAAGTGGAAAATTCGGTAAGGACTCGTTTCTTTGGTTCAATCTTGACTTATACCCTAATTCAAGCATTTTCTTTACATTCTTAATTTCTTAATTGATTAAGTCTTTGTATGAGGTATTCCTATTACAAATAACAAAATGAAAAATTTCTCTTTTACACTTATATATGCAATTGTTCTTAATTTGCTTCATTTTTAGGAATTACTAATCTTTAACTTTAATTTGGTAGATAAACAAAATAATATTGGAAAATTTTTAAAAATTTGTATATTTCATTTTTACCAAATTCATCACTAATATGACAACATACACCCTTTAGCCCTTAATCTACCATTAAGCTTTTTATTTGTATAAAAAGATATATTTAAATTAAATAACCTCAAGTTTTTGGGACGAATTCAGTTTAGTCGCAGAAGATCATTTTCATGACCAACTACGACACTTAATCACAAATGGTAAACAATTTGCTACTAAATTTTCACATCGTCGCCCAAAACAGTTTTTGCGACGAAGACTTGTGACTCGCAAAATATCGGTTTCGACGACTAGCTTGCACACTTAGTCGCAAATGGTTGACCATTTGCTACCAAATATCCACATCTTCACCAAAACCCAAGCAAATTCTTTATTTTCTAAATAATTAACAAATTAACATCTAAATAAATTATCTAAATTACTTTCTTCATTATTTAAATGTTTTATTTAATTTGAAAAGCGGTTTTATTTTAATATCAGAAAATAGACTATTATGTTACAAAATAGTAATTTCTAAAGATGTGTTAGAAATAGTTTTCTAATTATATTAGAATTTCTTGTTAAATTTTAAAATATTAGTTTTTCAAATTTCATATAATTAAATAGTATAATTTTATGAAAATTGTAAGTCAACTATAATTTATTTGAAGGGTGAACAAATTAATTTCGAAATAGTTTTCAATTGAATCATTTAATTTTTAATTCAAATTATGTTTTCTTTGGAATAGGAATATAAATTTATAAAAAAATTATTTATGAACCTGCGGGCTTTAGCGACGAACTATGTATTAGTCACTACATGTCGACCAAATACAATAGATTGCAACAAGTTAATTAATACTACTTCTAAACAACTATAGGAAACAAGAAACAACATCGTTTACCTAAACAAGAAAAACGCGTCGTTTTGTATTAGGTTTTCAATGACAACCATAATAAAAGGCTACTTCATTCTTATTTAAGCCGTCAACATTTCTCCAAATCCTCTCTTCTGTCTAGGTTCTATATTGTGGTCATCACCGTCGAAGAACCTTTATTAACTGAATCGATATTATTCTTTTGTTCTATTTTCATCAATGAAGTTGTGCTAAGTTTAACTTATACCTTTAAATGTTTATTGTGAGTTCTTAATTATGCAATTGATCTATGAGTTGTGTTTACGGTTGTGTTTCGAACAAGATTTACTGTTTGTCTTTGTTATTTTTATATGGGTCGGCTTCTTTCCAACGACCTTTAACGCTTCCCTCTTCAAAGATTCGTAACTATTTAATGAAAGGTCTTCAAGAATATTTTACTTTAATTCATTTCCATTAATAGTAATATAATCTAATATAGATAATACTATATTTATGTACATCAAGAACATAGTCATGTTTATTCTACTTTAAATTCTAAATTTTGCATGTGATACAAACTGCACAATAGATTTCTGAAATTTTAATAAAGGTAACTTTCATATCATTAGGCACATTGAAGATGTATAAGTGCTAAACTGGACTACTTTCACTTATCATCCAAATTGAAGTTGAACATATGATCATTTTATTCTAAATCGACATTTGCAGAATATACCTCTTAACATTATTACTCAAGAATTTTGACATGACGACTAGTTCCAGATGACCCTAATTCATTCTGTTGAGAGGAATGCGGCAAAATTGTCCCTACTGAAAAAAATAAACAATGCAGAAAAATCTCCACTTTGTACATTAATCATCGTTTGCCTTCATGGCCGATCTTCTGCTTCAATGTGTTTAGTATCATCCGAACAACGTCACTTTTTTTATTATGTACATCTCATTTCCTTTTATGAAGATATTATATATATTCACATTTAATGGTAAATACTACATATTATTTTAAACTTCCTTGAATCTCGAAGATGACATGTATGCCAATGGAGGCAGAAGCGATGTCACAACGGTCCGTAAAGGATTAGAGAAATCAATTGTTTTGAAAAATTCGTCAATTGCACAGACTTCGTCTGGTCATTCACGTATACATCTCACTCCAATTTCGGTTCGTTTAACGGTTTACTAATCTGACAATATCTAAGTTATATACTGATTGTGTTTTAGGAAACTATTTCGTACTAATAGTTCATCTGCAGAACTTGTCTTTCATACTAAATCCGAAGTCATTCACTGTATCTTCTACAAGTTTAGCTATAGCAAGAACGCTATTACAAGAGGGTGTGAAAAACCCTAAACTTGACGGAAGAATTATCACTGTTTCAATTGATGCTTTCGAACGTGCAAGGACCCTTCTCGAGAATCCAGACAATGGGGACTCATTTATCTTTACCGACTCTCATGTCACTTGCAATCCAAAAAAATAATTATATTATTGTCATTTATCGATGCAATCAACTGGATTTAGCTTTAAAGTTGATTTATTGTTGTATTTGTAAGAATTTGTCAAACAATCTCTCTACTAGTTAGGGGTCAAGCTGCGTACTATTGAGTGTGGATTGTTATTATTCTTGTTCTATGACTATATGAATTGTTAAACTTTTAATTCAAAGTTCGTACTACTCCATATATCATATTATTATATTGATACAATTATTTAAATTTTGTATAACTAATTTTTGCAATGTTAGTAAATATTAATGATTAATTAATACTACCGTTTAACACTTAAAATTATATTGTGTATGTTTTTTCAACAATACGTTGTAAACATTCAAAATAAATCTCCAATAAAACATATCTTAACTATGATAGATTATAAAAATGTTAGTTTAAAAAATTTGGAAAATGTCAACCCTTTAGTCACGATTTAGGCAAATGGTAACCAAATGTGTTGCAAGAAATGGTCACCGAATGTGGACCATTTTGTGACTATTTTCAAAAATTGTCACTAAATGTTCAACATTTGGTGATGATTTTCAAAATTCGTCACCAAATATTGATCTTTTAGTGATGCCTCCCAATATCGTCACTAAATGATTACTTTTTAGCAACAATGTCAAAAACGTAGCAGAAAACAAAACGTCTTTTTAGTGACAATTTTATATAATAGTTGCCAATTGTGAACCCTTTGATGACGATTTTGGACATTGTTCAGCAAATGTTTTACAAATTATGGTGACGATTTCTGAAAAGCGTCACTAAAAGTTCATTTAACAACGAATTTTTGAAATCGTCACCCATTGTGGATTATTTTGTGACGATTTTCGGTAATCGTCACTAAATGTTCACCATTTGGGGATGCTTTTTGTCATTCATCATGAAATGTTATTTCTTTTATGCCGCCTTTTTAGTTAGTTGCTAAAGGCTTTTGATGACAATTTGAAAAATCGTCGCAATATGATAACTTTTGCCGACGATTTTGCGAACGTCGCAAAAAAATAGTAGCTAAATGTCTACTTTGTTGTAGTGACTCAAAGCTTAATTAACACTTTCAATTATTTTCAAACTCAACTATAATCCCTAATTACATATATATTTATCCAAATCAACTTAAAACAAATAAACACTGATCAATGCAATTTAAAGTTGATAATAATTTGTAAGATTCAAATTAATTATTTTTATTGGAATACCATCAATCACGTTCTTAATTATTCATTAATGATGAAATCCCCTAACCAACTTAACAGTGATAACCATCCCTATGTATTTCCTATACTTTTCCTTTACTTAAATTATATGATTATGTTCTGTCATTATAATTTATAGAGAGGAAAACCATATCAGAAAAAGGAATATTGTTCTTTAAAGACATCGCTTGTATCAAACCATCTGATTTGATATATGTAAGGCTTAGGTTCAGCACGTAAGTTTCAGAAAAAAGTGTTGATAAGATAAGCAGAAAAAAGTGTTGATAATAATATATTCAAGTCGGCGAAAGCAAACAATGTAGTGATTTAATAACTGGGATAATTCATCTTTTTATTATATAACTAGATTTTCTAACCATTATTTTTTAACTGCGTCCAAAATAAATTTTGGGTCTACATATCTGGAAGAGATAATTCATGTAAAATTTTTGTACTTAATAATCAAAGATAAACTCATAAATTATACATAAATTATTCATACGTATTTATAACTTGAATATAATAATAGTCACATAAATAGTTAAATACGTTTGTTTCGTATTTGTTTTGGACGCGTACTCAATTGGAGACGTGAGAGGATTAGTTTAATATACCTATTAACATTAAATTTTGTGCGTCTATCAAGTATTAAATTAACAGTCAAGATTTAATATAATATTAAATTAAGAAAAATCCTAAACCAAATTTAATATAGGCCTACAGAAAATATGAGTCATAACATCATGTCATATTTCCTACAATTCATTCTCTGTCTATGAGAGAAAATTAATTAAAAGTCACCAATATAAATGTATATAAAAAGACAAATCTCACTACACAAGGTTTTTTTTACGAATTTCAGGAATGGCCATTAATTGTTCTCAGCCTTTCTTTTACATTTTCTACAAATAGAGAGTTTTTGTGTCTCGAATCTATAACTTTCTGGTCACAAAGAAGTAATCTTATCGGTTGGTTCGGCTCGCACTCTAATAAACATATATAGCAAGTGTATCGTAAAATTGAATAAGAGTTTTTGTTAAGTTAGTTTAGTTTTGAAGATTTTAGATCGTAGATTAATCAACGTTAAATTTAAAAAAAAAAATCAAAGAAATGATAAATATGTAGAAAAATATTAATTACCCCATAATTAGTTATTTTTTGAACATGTAAATCTCTTAAACTCAAATTAAAATTATTGTCGGATCAATTAATTGCATCTTGACACTTAGCAACAAACAAACTATGCAATGCAACCATTCAGTAAGCTATTGTAAATTTATTAATTTTATACATTTAATCCCACTTTTCTTCTTATCTCAATCCTTTGGTTAAAGTTACTTTCTTTCCATTTCATATTCAGAAACACTTTCTCATCTTCTCATCCCAACTTTTGATTTTAGTACCTTAAAAGACATAGATGATGCATGTTAGTTTGTGCTCATACACAATATCATACCTTTTCTTTTTCCTTTTGGTGAATATAAGCATTATCATATTTTATTTGACGTGCTAAGTCATTTGGAAGGGAAATAATAGAAGAGAAATGGTAATTACATTCACTAATGCTCCAATACGTATATTTACATAATTAAACATGCCTCTTTGGATGGTGAAGTTATCAGAACTTCGACTCTCCCTCCATTAGAGCTGACGGCCAAGTTGGCTCTAGAACTCTCTAACTGGACCAAACTTTCTCACTAGCCAAACACGTATAGTCCAAAAAGCAGGCATCAATTTTGTGCACGGTCTCTAAATTTCTCGAGAGTCATTAGCTAGAAACTGGAATGCTCTAACCTTTGGAGTTTATGTCAGAGATTTCTCATTAATTTTTGTCAGAAATATCACTATTACTGGGATTGATGCATGGCATTGGCAAATAAAATATTGCGTAGATTCGAAAGTCTGGCCCTGAGAGCCACGGATTCGGATTTTAGACGATCATTGACTCGCCATAGTAAGTGGCCATGGTTTAGAACCGAACTCAACTGATTTCTGAGCTCCCGATTCTCTTCCTTTAACCGGTTCACCTGTTCTGTGAGGTTCTCAAAATGTCGTTTCTTTCTCCGTCGGGAACGTCGGGCTGATTCACGGTTCGATATCATGCGCCTTCGCTTTCGCTCGTCGATGGAGTAAACCGACCGGGTGGACCCTTCCGAACCAGAGAATGAGCTACCTGCTGGTGATTGGAAAAGGGTCAAGAGTTCCTGGATTTCAATGGGTGTGAACACGACTTCATGAACCGGAGCCGGGTTCGGGAACGTGTCTTGGGCCATGTCATGGGTAAAAGACATGGTTGAACCAAGTAGGGAGCCGGTTTTCCGATGTGAACCGAACGTGAGATGGAGGGAGAGGAAAGGAAGGGAAAAGGGAATAATGAAGTAGTGAAGATGAGAATTTATAGTGCAAGAGAAGAGACACACGGGCCCAATTAAAAATAAACAAATACTGTAGAAGAAGTATCAGGTTAGCTTAATCACTAAGAATAATATAAAAACTCATAAACAACATTATATCACCAACAAAAAGAAGAACCAAACAGAATGTTTTTTGATTTCGAGCGGCGTTTTCAAACCCCAGATATCTAACAATGTCTGCCTGAACATGCCAAGCACATCCAGTTGGTTGGTGTTAGGTTTATGCCTTAAAAGTTGTACAAGAAATAGATATTCCCGGATGATTTGGTCGTTTCATCGGTTCGGACAGTTTTCTTAATCGGGTTTGGCGGTTAGTTCTGGTTAATTACATGTAAGAGAAGTCCTAAAGCAAACAACAGCAGCAGTGGAAGCTAACGTGTACACGTTCTGCTGTTGTTTTCAGCTTTTTTTCGGGAAACAAAGTAAAGATAAGCATCCTGTCGTCTTCTGGTGTTTAACAAACTCCAAAGTAGTAGGATTCATGTGCTGTAGGGTGACTACTACATTTTCAAGAAGTATATGTTCAACTGCCTTCCATATGCTCTGCGCAACTTTCTGCTCTCTAACAACAAAGCAAGATAAAAATTTCATCAATAATATAAAACTAAATTTGCAGTCATGAATATATTATTCACTTATTTGATCCATTTACTTACGAAATAGACTATATTTAAAAGATCCAAACTGAATCTTATACGTATCTAAGTTTCGAAATATATACCACAAGCACGTAAAACAAGAAACATTTTCGTAACATGTATGTGATAAAGAGAATAAGCGTGTAGCAGAAGAGACTTGAAGCATAAACTGTACGACTTTGAGCCTAAGTAATCGACGCATATCACTAATTTTCCTCCATCAAATCATTACAATAGGTAGTAGGTTCTTTAATCGTGTATTATATCAATCATTAATTAAGGTACAACCATCGGATTAGTATAAGCACTGTTTTTGTCGTTGATATCCAGTGTGCATGGCTCGACCAAGCAGCATATTCTTCTCGATAGAATATGGATATAATCTTAAGAAACTCTTTATCTTTGGAGATGCGACAATGGCTACCAAACCGACAAGTTTATGAGAATTCGGGTAAAGGAGTTAAGCAGGTAAAGAGCATTTTCTTTTATTCCTAAGCTGCTACATGGCATATATAAATAAGCAAAAGCAATGCATGATTGTTGGTTTTCATAATTGCTCCTCAGAAGCCAATCAAAAGAGAGATTTATCGTTCTAAATCATAGGAAGACCAATCAAGGGCAATTCACGTGCCTTTGGGGCATTCTTCTACTGAGTGTGGCATGCATGAATTATTAACTATCACTACAGTTGATTCAGTGTAAATTTTAATTTTATTCCTAATGTCTTCTTATTAGCCTCTTGGAAATTGCCATAACAAAAGGGAGGAACGTAGATACTTCGTAAGAAACCTTCAGATATGGTTGAGGGAGGGTTGTGAATGGTGACTCATTTCATAAAAGAGATAATACAACAAGAAGCCAGAAAATGATGTCAATTGGATACGAGAAAGGACATTTAGGGCCTAATCCATTAGCTGTAAAGGATGTTAGAAGCTAGCTCATCAATAAAAGACGCTAAAAAAGTGGTACCATATGTACAGATACTGATCAGCCAACGGGAAGAGGAACCTTAGAGACAGCGAAACCAAGATGAACAGTGGAAAGGAAGTGGAGGGTCCAAAGCCACACATCTAATGTATGATGTAGAGAGATGTTAAAAAAGTTATTGCACTTGCCAATGTGGTAGGACTTGTCGCAATTACTGTTTCAACAAAAACCCGAAAAGAAGTGAATGTGGAAGGGATTGGAGAATGAGTATGAGGTGCACCTTTAACGAACTGGAATCTGAAACCAACGACTAATTTTGTGTACTTACAATGACGCTGGATGGAAAATTCACTATTCTTCATTCCTCTTGAATGAATCCCATCCATAGAATGAACCGTATGGAAACGAGGAATAGAAAATTTATATCAAGTAACGGTATACAGAATAAAGCTATCTATTATTATGTGATTTGTTACATCGTGGAAAATAACATTGATAAGTTAAATTAAGTGTGTTAGAGTGTCTCATATTGCCTAGACATAAAAATGTTAAAGGGCTTATAAGTGGTAAGGGTCAACTATCCAAACAATGTTGATACTATCTATTTGTCTTCGAATCCAATTTTTCATGACCGTACTAAACATGTTGAATTGGACTATTACTTCGTCAGGGAACAAGTCAAACTAGAGACTTTAATTGTGAGATTTATTTCTTCTACTGATCAGCTTGCTGATATCTTAACTAAACCACTTGGTACTAAAGCTTTTCTTCACTTTCGAGACAAGCTTCGTCCCAAACTTGGTATAAATACCAAGGTTGTTCACATTAACAAATACGGAATACAAATTACATTTTTCCATTTGTTTCTTTATCTTTACAAGGTGAAAGTATGAAAAGAAAGGGATTCGAACTCTCGGTAAACAAAAGCTTACATAACAGTTCCAATGTTACGCCTTGAATCGCTCGACCATCTCTCCTACATAATGATTATGACTTAGAAATCGAATTTTTGATGTTGAGACGGTTTTTCTTTATCCATGGGCAGTTAGTTTCGATATATTAGGGTTATCTATATTTATAGAAGCTTTCATTTTCGTGCTTGTCCTAATTGTTGGTTCAATTTATGCATGGTGAAAAGGAGCATTAGAGTCGTCTTAGCTCTTGAATATTCCAAGAATAAACAATAAATAATAATAATAAATAAATAAGATTGAGGTAGTTATAAATTCCATTGAGTTTCCTTTACTTAATCGACCAACCCCAATTTTCATTATTTCAACTACTCAAATTGAAATAAACCTAATTGGTTACTTCCAATTACGTAAATTAATAGTTCAAACCACACTTAAAGGTAGGGCATTTCCCATTTTTATAAGGAGAGAACAAAGAAATATAATTAATATGAAAGAAAGTACAAAGAAATGAAGGAGGATAGGATTCTATTTGTACTGTATTTGAGATAAATTTTGGATATTTCCGCGCCCTGCAACTTCTCTAGACTAGACTTTTAAGTCTTTTGATCTGACCCAATTACGTCTTCTATGAACAGGCTCCGTAAAATTCAGTATAAAATCTAGTAGAATAGGTGATATGATATAATCCATATTTTCTTTTAACTATTTGAGTTCCTTATACTTCGGTTTGTCTCTTTTTTTTCTTAATTTATTTAAGACGGCTCTCCTAGGGTTCCCTCATCCGGGATCCTTAGGGAAGAGGACCAAGTTGGCCCTTGCGAACAACTTGATGCACTATCTCTCTTTAACCCTTTAGCGAAATGCAGCAAAAGGAAGGAAAATTCATGGACCGACTTCATCGTCTCCACCTTTTAGGAACTACGAGATCATCCCGAAGATGCCCTCGACATCCAGGAGTCGCGGATTGACCATAGAACCTTATTCAATAAGTGAAACGCATTAGCTATCTGCTCTCAGATTGGGCAGTAAGGGTCAAAGAAGAGCAATCACTCATTCTTATTTTTAAACTAGCATTCTTAAGACCTAGGAGTGAGGCAGAAACTTTTTCTTAGTAGGCGTTAGACATAGATCCAATTTTTGCCTTTTTTTGCTTCCTTAAAATGGGTTTCTAGTGTAGGCGTTAGAATATTGAGAAGACCTTTCTCTGGTATGAGAGGACCAAGAAGGACACACCTTTGATTTACCAATTATCGTGCCCACAGTACATAAACGCTAGGTAGCCAAGTGCGGAGCAAATAACTACTAAAAGCATCTAAGTAATAAGCTCACCCTAAGATGAGTGTTCTCCTATTCCAACTTTCCCAAAACCTTCGGTAACATAGCCGAGACAGCGACGGGTTCTCTGTCGAAAGATTTCACATAGCACTTTCTTTTTTATCAAAAAATCAATCTAATTTTTTGTACCCTTCATTTAATAAGAAAATGGGTTCGATTCCAAAGATGCTTTCTGTAGCTTAATCTCTTCTACAAAGAAACTCCTATAAATATAAATTATAAATAAAAAATTCTTTGAATTTTAATTTCAGTAGTGCAAGGAATTTATAGAAAGATTTTATTGTATTAATCATTATGATTTGACAACCCAATTAGGTATTGATCGTCACATACCATATAAAAAACTTCGAGTTTTGTCAATTTTTTTTAATTAAGTAATCTAAAAATTCTTCTTCTACATTATATAGACGATATCATAAAAAATGGATATGATTTCATAAAAACGAAAGAAGACCAATTTAATAAATTAAATATTGATTATTGCAATATAATAAAGTAACATTAAACAATTAAAGAATAAATTTTTTATATTTTTTATATTTTTATTAATAAAAAATTTATTAATTTATTATTAATTATATAAAAATTAATTATTTAATAAAAATATTATATTAAATATTGTTCTACATTCTATTTGATTTATATTTAAAATATTTGATTTATATTTTTATTTGTATAGAAGTATATTTATAATATTATAATATAAAACATCTAAAACAATAACCTTATAAAAGAAAAGGAAAAAATAATTCTTGAGAACCCCTTATAAGCTCATGTCATGTCGAGGTGCTGTTGATGAAAAAACTGCAAAATTCGATCCAATTTATCATAATCGATTAATTAGCATGTTTGTTAACCCTATTCTAAAACATGGAAAAAAAAATTATTGGCTTATTCAATTATCTATCATGCGATGAAAAAGACCAATAAATTATTCATACCAAAAAGATTATAACCATTAATAAGCTGTGAAGAATTTAACCAAAGATAATCTCTTAATCATCCCATCCAATAATTAGAAGATTCCTTAAAACGTTACCTTGCATATGATGTGTTTCTAATGCCAATAAAAAGTAACTCATCCAATAGCATTAACTCCTTCAAAGCCCCGATATTTAACATGGAAAATCACTGATGTCTACCTAAGAAGGTTTCTCAGAGAACTAGAAGCACGAGTCAAATTTAGTAAGGCTGTGAGAGACCTTACCAACGCTAATCCTGGCAACAAAGCTAGTCATCTTTGTTAATTTTGGTTAATTTATCGCCATTAATTTACAATATTTCCCGCCCAGCCATAATAATCATCCGAAAAGCAAAATTGCCTATAGAGACAGAGAGATCATGTACAACTTCGTCTATAAGTAAGCCCTTGAAATATAGGCAAGATTTGTATATTAACACATTCCTCCAATGTTTCTGACGTCTGGCTTGTAACTTTCTAGTGTGGATACCACAGGAAGATCACATGTTCACAGGAGGAGTTCCCTGAGTATGGCAATGAGGGTATAGAAGTATAAGCACTTTGACAAGTACAATATAATCAACCAATACAAAAATCATAATCATTCATTCTATAATGCTATCTATATGTCTTGTTTAAGCCAGTTGAAAATTTGAGAGATTCAAAGAAGAAAGCAAGACGTTTCGAGTTCTCTGCAAGAATCTACCATTTCTGTTGTAGGTCTGACAGCAAGCAAATAATTGAATAAAAGATCTTACCTTGAAAAGGAGGTCATAAGCAATATGTTCCCAAGGCAATGAAATAGACATTAAGCAGCATTTGAGGGGTAACATCTCATCTTCAGTAGTTGAAGAGGCAGCAGCAGCAGCTGCATAGGCATGCTTTGCTGCCACAGATGCAACAGATGCTGCTTTTCGGAAAATAGAGCCAATCCCAAGCCCTTTCTTTGATGTAACTGGTGAAAAAGGTCCAAAGTCTTGCTGGCTTTGATCTGATATGGTAAATGTTATATTATATTTGAGCATGTAATTCACATTGTTCAATTTATCCATTAACAAACATGACAAGTAGGATTCTGGTTGATGAAAATAATTATAGACAGCTTAGTTTCATGGAGAATTCAGGTCTTTCCAAACTCCTTTGGACGTTAGTTAAGCTTTAGGCCCTTCGTTATTAAGTAATAACAATGGAATTGCATGTGGGTGGAAATATTCTCATGATATAATACAGATGCATAATGAGTCCTCTTGTTTCTGGACTTTCTCTAGATAAAGATAATGTTAAAGATTTGTGCTCCCAACCATGCTTTCCCCAACTAAACAAACTCTTCTTTAGAAAAATATTACTTTGGGTAAATAGAAGCAAAAAGGTTTTATTCAAGTAAAAAGGTATGCAACACCCAAAACCCAAAAAACAAGAAATGCACACCAAACATGAAATACTGATTGAAAATAAAAACATTCATGACAGACCCCACAGAACAGCATGAAACTCCAAATGTTCAAATGAGTAGAAAAATAGAGGCATGCTGTATTATTTTATCCTATTACCTGCAACGCCAGAAACAGCAACTTCAACTTCCCCACGTCCTCCCGGACCCTTCATGTAGAGTCTGTCTGTTTTGGAATGACCCAGTGAAAGAAGGCTCCCAAATCGAGACTTGCCAGCTGTAAGGCAGGGAGGGAGGGGGTAGAGGGGAAATCAGTTACAAATTACACGAGAACCCATGTTGAGATCCAGTGCCTAAACCTCTATAAGCAGCATATAGAGGTTAAATGAATGCGAATGACAAATTTTACCACATAAACACAATTCAAGTTTTGAAGGAGAACTGTTGATTTGTATATCATCACTTAGCACACTAATAACTAAATAGAAACAACTTTGAAAATTCCAGTTGATATGCTTTTGATCTTTGATTGTTATTCATTGATCTTGTCACATTGATATATTGAATTTTACTATTAATCCTTGAAGAACATAAAATGATCACTACTGAACAAGGAGCTAAGCCTTCCAACAATGCCATGATTCTCTTCCATTCATACTTAAACTTTCTAAATCACTGACCAAATAATCAGCATCAATAAGTAGATAAAATATTTTTTTCTTCTAACGGTTAAACAATTGATCAACAATTCGCTTCTAACTAATTATTGCTCAAAAGGTTGACTTCAAGCTGCAACAGTAAGATATAACACTTCAACCACATTGATTCAAATTATGAAGTATACCATCATATGCTTCACGAACCATTTGATAGCTCACAAATCCAGAGAAAAGAGTAAGCTGCAATGACAACTGCCAGTAAATCAGGGCACATATTTATCTTCCAGTGAATATTATCATATAAAACCAAGCAACATCCTGGTGAGAGAATAAAAACATATTAACCCAAAGCAGTTAGCCCCATTGATAAGGAAGGGAGTCTGCCTTCCTTCTCAATCAAGGTTCGGTTCCTCTAGGGAGAACTTTGCTTGAATGCATAAGGCCAAAGAATGCCCAACAAAGCCATAAGTAGAAAAAAGGAGTTGACATAATACATAACTGTCAAAGCAAAGTAAAAATACTAGGAGTGGATGAACAAAAGGTAGCAAGTATAACCAACTCCAGTAGCCCTGGATCATCACAGTAGTAGGAATCTTATATTGGGACCTTAAGAATATGTTAGGTCCAAACGTTTAAGGGAAGATTACTAAAAACTGTAATGCAAAAACCAAGGCAAACGTCTGACTAAGTATTGGTATTCTATTCTGTGTCTCACAAGTTTGTGGGCACGTTAACTCGAAAAGATGAATAGTGGATGCGTGGAACCATTCACTCTCGAGACCAAACGTCTGACTGTGTATTGGTGTTCTCTTCTTTGCCTCACAAGTTTATGGACACATTCACTCGAAAAGAGGAATAAAGTTTGCCTGGAACCAGTCAATCTCACAGTAATGCCCATCATAATAAATATAACAATATAAGAAACACAGTACATTGCAACAGGAAAGCTTTCAACCAAAATATGAGAATAGAAGATTAAAAGTCTTGGCAGCAAGTAATGAATGGTGAGCTACTTTAAGAGATGAATCAACAGCATAGTAAAGAACTATTAGGCATATAATGCCTCTCCAACAATAGAAAATGAGATATTGTTGAATCTAACATAAGTGATTGTAACTTTTGATCTGAAAGCTAAATATAACCTTAGAATTTATTTTCACTGAATTGCGATCATGATCCTGGGGGGAACCACTACTAAAACTGCTGTCATTGGACTCCTTCTCACTAGGAAATGCTGCCCCATCATGTGCATTGAGAAGTACACAGTAACAATGATCTGTTTCTGTCAAGACCTGGGTAGTGAAAAGGCAAAGAAAATCATGTAAATTGCAAAGATGTCAAAATAGAAAAAAAAACTTTTTAACATAAAAAATATTAATGGGATTAGATGATAAATATGACTTGCATAAATAGTAGCAGAGAGTTACTCGAAGCACAGTGTGGT
This sequence comes from Erythroxylum subrotundum, assembly GCA_027563845.1. Lineage (NCBI taxonomy): Eukaryota > Viridiplantae > Streptophyta > Magnoliopsida > Malpighiales > Erythroxylaceae > Erythroxylum > Erythroxylum subrotundum. The sequence goes on along the minus strand of JAOQMQ010000002.1, from coordinate 3,462,139 downwards.
TTGGACACATGATCAATTTTAATTCCATCAGCCAACAGCTTGCTTAGAATGAAGCAACTTTAAAGGTACAATTGCAGAACAAATTAAAAAAGAATTACCACGGCATCAAATGTGGAGTCAAAATCATCAATTGCAAAACAAATTTCTGGATATGCAGGTCTTATCTCTGTTTCCTAGATATTACACAAAAAATTGGTGTCAGATGAAATTCAACATAACAAACAAACCAGTAAGTAATTGTCAGAGAGTATCTTAACCTGCCTTTTTTGAGTCTAACTGAAAATTTACTCGACTTGGAGATGCATAAACAGTCTTTACAACCTGTAAGCGAGAATAATAAGACATAATTCCTGAAAAAGCTATAACACTAAATAAAAGCAGTTTGTACCTTATATATGGGAGAAAGTGAAGTATTTTGCCCAGCTTGATGATTCCGAAGAACCTGATGACTGGAAAAAAGCAAGTTAAAGTTCTCAATCACAAAGGTCTTTCATCACATTGTCGGCAAACCTCACCTCTTCATTTCTTTTTGTAAGAAAGGCTCATTCAATGTAAATGTTTAAACCTTCCTGAGAGGGAAATACACATTGCACCGAAACTAGACTATTGTCAATCACTAAGGGGCCTATACTGTTAAAATGTCATTATGATATCTGCCTACATGTGGTAAGCTAGGGCATGAAAATACAAGGTCAAGCCATCATAGTTGGCTGAATAAAATACATTGAAATAAACAGAATCACTACACAGGCACATCACCAAAGAAGGTTGAAGGACCATCCTGTGAATACTTTTAAGGGACATGAATGTGTCAACTCTAGAAAGATTCCAATACTGGTGTCCAAATCCATAAATGTGATAATACACATTCATAAAAGATGCAGGAAATAGATGCTCTTCAAAGATGAGAAATAATATACCATAAGTGAAGAAATGAAGGGGAAGAAAAATACCTGCAAATTGCTACTGTTACTGTGAAGGAAGTGTGAGCAATTAAATTTAAGTAAAATGAACGCCTCCAATCTATATCTGGTGGATTTTCGCTGACTAAAGTATCCAACTGTAGATGAATTAGAAAAAGGTATATTTTGTAAGCATAGGAAGAAAAGGTATGTTTTGAATGCAAAGGCGTTTTAATAAAGCATGAGGCATAGATTTTTTCAAGCTCGATCTGATTCTAGAGCTTTGTTTGTCTTGCATTCTGCTTCTGTTCATTTAGAGGGAGAGTTCGCTGCATCTAATAATTTAGTCAAACTTGGAGGTTGATTCTGTGTTGCAATAGGCTGATACTTATTGATAGCAAATCTTGCTATAAGTAAATGCATCAACAACAACATCCAGCATTATTGTCTGTCATGTATTTACCAACCTTACAAGCAAACCGTTAAGGATTATCATTAATTCGTATATAATACATACCTTGTTTGACTCTCTCTTTGAGATAAATATTCTATATCATTAAGTTAACAGAGCTTGTTTCAAAAAGTTTAATCTACTTCATTATTAAAAGTTTGGTAATTTTGCATTTTGAGTATACTAACCCAAAGCTTGGAGGCTAATAAGCTCCAAATCAACAAGATGTCAGCATTCCCAAATAGTTGACGAGATAGAATTTCATTATAAACTGAGAATTCATCTACAGTAAATTCTTTCTACTATATTTCAAAGTGGAAAAAACCCCAGATCAAAACCTATGTTTTGATATCCATAATGAACACAACTTTTTCTTTTAATTATTCAAAGTTAAATGTGAGCAAGTCAGACAAGGAAGACTGTTCCAGAAAAGTAAATATGATAACGGGAAAAAATCAATCTGAATGGGATCAAGTTCAGCACAGAGTCACTAAGTTAAAGCTCAGACTTCAAGTTGCTTTTACCTTAGGAGCCCACCTGCGTACAAAATAGGGTGGGTCACTTTCCCCATTATCATTGAAACCATATCCTTCTGCGCTCTGCAGCATCAGAAAAGCGTTAAAAAGGCCAAATTAAAAAAAAAAAAAAAAGAGGACGCGCAAATCACTATTAACATAACATAGTCTGAAGCAGTAAAATGAAATAGCATCAGTGCAATGCCACACCATTTTCTTGACGAAAAATAAGAGATCATCATCCTGGCGTTTCGTAGACTCCTTTCCGCGTACAAAGTACAAGTCGAACACATCGCACCAAAAACGCGAATCCATCACTACATCTGAACCTTCAGGCTCAGAATTCACCAACATCGTCGAGTGCTTCTTCACCATAGACAACAATTCACACCTATCGACGCACAAATTCGTAACATTGAAGCATCGGGAGAAATGCTCAATACTGAACTAGGAGTTGAGAATTATGAACCATACCTGGAAGGTGTATCTTCTCCACTCGCTAGCATTTCTGTTTGTCGAATTACTGGTAAAATAGCTTCTTCGAATCGGTTTTCAAATCAAGTGGTCAGTAATCTAGGGTTTTAGCTAAGAAACGTCTAGCTTAAATTCCAGCGATCGCCGACCACACGGCTATGCTTTTCTTTTATCGCGTGCAAGGAGACTAGAATCGGAATCGAAGAACGTTAGTTGAAGAGCAAGTATTGGGTGCGGTAAGGTACAGCAAACAATTTTAACCGCGAAAAATAGTGGGCAAGTAATTCTCCTTACGGGGTTAAAGGTAATTTGGCAAGTGGAAGTTGGATTTTTATTCAGCCGACGTTACATGTACACAGTAACACTGCCTGATTGCTATCACGACAGTAAACAGTAACTGACTCGCGATATGAAACGAATAATTTTTTTAATGTAATTCTTTGACTGTGAAGTATACAAGTTACGTAGAAATTTGAGAAATCTTGAGCTTCCAGATTTACCTTCTCAGGATCTCTTAATAGAATTGGAATCGAAGAACGTTAGTTGAAGAGTAAGTATTGGGTGCGGTAAGATACAGCAAACAATCTTAACCGCAAAAAATAGTGGGCAAGTAATTCTCCTTACGGCGTTAAAAGTAATTTGGCAAGTGAAAGTTGTCTTAAGAAGGTTCCAATTATAGAAAGACACCTTTAAATCATTCACATTCAGACTAATCCTCGCTCAAATCGAATAGGTTCTTTGCGGAAGTCAAAGCTCTGACCCCAAGTTTTAAAAATGCCTTGTGAAAGTTGGATTTTTATGCAACCGACGTTACATGTACACAGTAACACTGCCTGATTACTCTCACGACAGCAAACGATAACCGACTCTTGATATGAAACGAATAATGTTTTTGAATGTAATTCTTTGTCCGCAGAAGTGTACAAATTATGTAGAAATCTAAGGGATCTTTGAGGTTCTAGCTTTGCCTTCTCTAGAACTCTTAAGGTAGGATCTTAAAAGTTTAAGATTAGTCCGACTAAGCTAAATACCTAATGTAATCAAAATAATAATAATAATAATAATAATAATAATGGTTTTGATTGCCCTCCACCTTAAGGTCAGTAACGGCACGCTGTTACTGTAAAATTAAAGTTAGATCAAGCTTGGACAAATTAAAGTTAGATCGAGTCTGATTAAGTTTAATAATTTTAAATTTTAAATCTATAAAATAAAGTTGTTTATATTTAATAAATTCTGATTCAGTCTAAGATCGATCTAAACTAAACTCAATTTTTCATTTAAATTTTAAAGATATAAAACGGTGTCATTTATATTTGGTATATTCGAATTTCAGGTTCTACTGTTCCAACAATTTGAACGCCAGCCATTACAGAACATCAGCATACTTCCAATGTCGCTCCAATAGGATTGGGTCTCCAAGTAGAAGACAAAATCATAAGACATGATAGACAATTACAGACAGGCGTTCCAGCCTCATGCTTGAGATGTCTATCCAATAATGCAGTAAGGTACAACAACTATGACACTCTTGTGGTTCAATTACCTGAGAATGCAGTGACGGGATAAATAGCTTTCTAATCATGTTTGTCTTAAATTTAGATTCAGAGCCTCTTAATTCTTTTAAAATTTTGTCGTTGCTATAATAATTTTATCTATGAACAGTAGTAACCAATTATTTTCTCGATAAACAATTGACAGACAATCATTGGCCAAGGTAGATTAGGCTTCAGACAGCCCACCGTAGACTAAAACAGAAACAAAAGCAAGTTCCCATCTGGCGACATTATGATTACGAGCAAGGTGGCAACATCATTGAATGTCATGTTAAAAGTTCCTTTGAATACTTAAAAGCCAGCGCCCTATGATAATTTTCCGAGAAAGTTGAGGCTTGCGGTGTGTCATGTGTGCCCTTTTCCAAGTTAATCAAGCAACTAGTTCTTCAATTCACATTGTTATCTAATATCTCTACAGATTCCAGGTTGATCGTGCACTGTATGAACTTCGAAGAAATCGATCTGTAATATATATATGGTATCTTAAACATCGATCCACAAACTACATACAATTATTAGAGTTGAAAACAGATTCTGAAACCAAAAAAGGGTAGAATTCGCAAAACTTTGTACTTGGGAATTATGAACATACATAGACTGAAGTCTGAACACTTATTTTTGCTATGGTTTCTCTCTTCCGATCATATACATAATCTGAGCAGTCGGAAGAGATGGTTCAAACCACGTTAAGAACACTTCCTTCTAGTTACCATTTAACTATTCCCTCCTTTACCTTTTCTCCTCCGGCTAATATCGGTGGCAGCTTCATACCTCACGTTCCCGTCGTAGAGAATCAACGGCGTGTCGTTGGCTTCTTCAGCGTCGTCCACGGTGGCTATACGGACACAAGAACATCTATCTAAGGACGCAAAAAAAGCACTTGCCACTCCATTGATGAACCACATAGCAACCCCATCGAGCTTTGTACAACCAGGAGATGATGATCCATGGCTTGCAGGAGTACGGCCTCTGGGGTCGACTCCATTTGAACGAAAACCAAAGATGCCGGTGCAACTTGAGGAGGAGGTGGTGGCAGCCATGAATTGGAAGATCCAAGTAGTATGGCTTCAGAGATCAGGAAATGAATTGGCTTTCGGGGCCTTTTTATTTGAGGAGAACTATGTCGAGGCTTCTAATCATGACAGCAGCAAATTTAAGGTAAGACCCTCAACTTTGTGTATTTACAAAGCTTGCGTGATTACTGATTAGCACATACTTATGTGATTCTAATTAATGTCTCTAATGGGCCATTCAGGGTAAATCAGCAAATTCATTTTTAACTAAAAATTAGGCCTTTGTCTCTTAGGAAATGATTAGTAAGGAGGGACTCACAAATTGAAGCATTTATGTTGTGAAATGCTACTCATTATACAATAAGAGATGAATCTAAAGTAAGAAAAAGCACAGCTTTCACTTTCTATTATCTCAAAAACAAAACTTGAAATTAATTGAAAGAGTGACTACATGGTATTACACTATGCATCTCGTTTAGCTCTTGGTATCCTACATCTCACCAAATGTTGACGGCGACTTCAACTTCGCCGTCCCTGCTTATCGTTTGAAAAATAAAATACATTATCGGAAAAAGCTAGGTGAGTGCGTGCTAATTCTCCTAACCAATATCAGCCAAGCTACTAGCCACGGACATAGATTTACACACGGTCACAATCCAAGAATCTTGTTTGCGTGCCTTGTTGAAGTCTTTTAACTTTTAAACAAAGACGAGAATATTATAATCTTAAACAAATAAGTTTTGTTTTGACGATATTGCAAAATCCATTCTAAGGAACTTGGAACGTGCAGGCAGTTTGCTTAGTATGAAAATAAAAATAAGGTGAAAGAGTTGTAAATATATCGATTTGTATGAAAATAAAAATAAGGTAAAAGAGTTTTAATAGAATCGCTAATGTGGTAGAGAAAATCGAAGTTGGTGGGAACGAACGTGGGATGACAACGGCCAGTCCTCGCTAATTTTTTAAAATAAAATTTTAAAATAAAAATATATGATAATGTATTATTTTAATTAGATTTGAATCTTGACAACTTAGTTCAGGCTTACTTAAGATTGAAGCCCAGCTCTTTTAAGTAAAATGATATTGTTTTATTTAAAATAATTAAGTCTCAAATTAGTCTAAATCTGGACCTGATATATAAATCAAATTATTGAAAATAACTAAATTTAAAATTATAAGGCAAAATTTGTCATCCATAGGGATGGTAATGAGTAGAGTTTGGTTCGGGTATTACTCTATCTATATCTATATCCATTTTTTTTGACTCAACCCATATCTATATCCATATCCATCAGTTTTTACAATTTACTACTCATATCCAAATCCATTGGATTGTTCGGATTTTTGGATATCTATCGGATTGTACAGCACATAAAAATATAACTTCTAAATATAAAATATAAAGAGTAGATTTATGCGAACGCTCTAAATCAAAATTACTTTAATAATAATAAATCAAGATTTTGATTTGTATGTCTTAAAAATCCATAAATTTGGAATAATGAAAATTATAATGTCTAGTGCAGAGACAACATATATTTTTCACAATCAAGAATTAGAACAAAGACTGAATATCCAAAGCTTTAAATTGTCTTTGCGTGAACTTCACAACATTCAAAACTCCGTCTCCATATCATTTGCAATGTTATCATCCTATAAGAAAATAAAATATGATGAAAATGTGAGGAATAAAGAGTAAAGCGAAGATTTTAAAGTTGTTTCTTTTTAGAAAATATTAATATTTTATTATATTTAACCATAAATATTCAAGAAAAAAATAGAAAAATAGAATTAATAAAAAATGGGTAGGATATGAGTATCCATCGGTTCGGGTTATCACTAGATCCATATTCAAATCTATATCCACATTCATTTTTCAGCATTCATTTAAAATCTATTTAAAATCTATTTTTCAGCCTCCATATTTATTTATTTTGGTTGGGTAGTACGGATATTAATCGGGTTGAAAACTTACTGTCATCCCTGGTCATCCGTAAAGAATGAATCAGACAGACTAAAAAGTGATCAGAACAAAATGATAATAACATGCTCGCGTGCTTACGAAATCTTTCCTGAAAAAACAATTATTCCCTTTGGTTCTGCCTGATTCTGACGGAACTGCACGTTGCCGTTGGGATCCATGAGTTGACTGTTTTCCTGCAAAGCAAAACAAGGAAGGCACGTCGGGGGTCGTGTCCCAATTAGCCCCTCCGACGCTCAAGTCAGTCTTTTTGTGAAGGTGAGGCTGCTGAATGCAGAGAAAAGCTAGGTTATGAT
>JAOQMQ010000002.1:3435075-3445318 GCA_027563845.1 Erythroxylum subrotundum | reverse complement strand
AAAATAAATTTAATTGATTAAAAATAAATTATCTTTAATTTTTATCTAATATATAATTATCATAAGAAAAAAAACTATAGTAACATAAAAAATCAAATAGTTTTTTATTTAAAAAATAAAACTAAAAATAAAAGAATCTAAAATTCACATTAAAAAAATAAAAGTGAAACCATACAAGAGAAACAAAGGAATTGAGTCCTAAACAAAGCTATTTTCTACAAACAAAATGCTTTTTTTTCCTTTGATTGGTATTCAAACAAACAACAAACTTTAGCCAGCTATGTTCATGCAAGCTCTTTCTCTTTGTACTTTCATGGTTTTGGTTCTCATCCAAAGATGAGAAATTGGCCAATTCATCGAAAGATCATTTTTTAGGTTGACGACATTGAAAGCACTTTTCTCTTTTCAAACATGTCCTTTGGCCCTTTTCCTGTCCAAGAAGATCTCAGTGTGCACCCATTCGTGACAACAGAACTTGAGCTGAGGGACCCTTTGAAATCCCATTTCGTTACTATCCAGATCTTGACAGTGGAATGTAATCATCATCTTCACTAAAACTATTACCTCAAAAAGGTAAATAATAGTTTCCGTTTTGATGATGCCAGAGGTAGGCGCGAACATGGAGTTTCTCGTCACTCCTTGCTTTTGACCACTTCTGCTGTAACTTTTGACAGTACTTCGACCTTCTTCGCCAACCATTTTCAACAGAGAGTGCAAAGAAATTTTAGGAAGAATCACCAAACTAGAGTTTGGAAACTTTTATATATAGTTTAATCCGCGCAAATTACGACTTGGTATCCACCATCTTAATCTTACAAAAAATAATGTGCACAAACACAGACAATCTTGTGAATCAAACCTCAGTGCTCCATAGGACTTACAAGGGTGAGAGCGAAAATTTCTGTGGATCGGACACTTCCCCTGTTCTTTACCAGACGAAGATGAAACTCTGTTTCAGGAGAATAATTTACACCATTTCCCTCTAAACAGAGAACCTTCGACGCCAATGGCACTCATGGTCACGTTATTGCAAAAAATTCAGACCTCTGGCCTCTAGATAATCCATATACAGCGTGCAGTGGGCCTAAAATCCACACCTTTTATTATGCTCCTATGGCACGAAATCAAAATTCAACCTTTAATGCCTAGAATCAATTTGAGGGGTGCCACGGATCCAAATAGGCTCCGACAAGCTTCTCCAATCCCTTTGCCATTGGAAGAATAAACAGAAGAGAAGGTATATATAAACAAAATTTGCTATTTTTCCATCATTGCATCGTTTTGGTAAGCTTACACTTGGAAATGAAAAGTGTAGCCGAGTAATTTAGACTACATAGTTTCAAGAGCTCGGCTGATCTTTGCTTCAAAGAAGTGTCGTAACCACTCTGTATTACAAGGAGGAGTTTCGCCGCTAAACCTGCCTCGACGGCAAGTGCAGCACATTCTTCTGGTGCTAGCTTGCAGACTGCCCACAGTATCGACAATGCAAGCTGAGTCGAGCTCTCAGAGACCTTCATCAACAAATTGACCACATTCGGTATTGTATTAATGCAATCTTTCAGAGCCAACTTTCCTTCTGGGATGGTTGAGAGGACCTCTAGAATAAAGAGAGCTAATTCCAGGCACTCCTTGTTGAAACTAGGCAATAGCTCCACTAACTGGGGAATTGCTCCGATGCTCACAACCGAGTTCCTAATCAATTCAAGCGAACAAATGGACTTCATCATTCGCAGTCCAGCCAATACACCATCTGGGTGTCTCTTATCTTTAACCAGCCTCAAAAGGGCAACCAAAAGACTCAAGCTTGACAAATTTTCTGAACCGAAATCTTCCCCTTGCATCAACATTTCAATCAACCTCGTACAGTTAATCTTGGTCTCAATCGAACCCTCGTTCAGCATATCTACCAATAAGGAAATCTTGGCGGGTTGTCTCAAATTCGACTTGGACGATGAATCGAGATCCAAATTCACAAGAATTCCAATTGCCTCAGACCCAACAACGTGCGAAGTAAAAGGACCTAATAAAGAACATATCACGTCAACACCGTTAATATCTAACATTGCCTTCTTTGCAACAGAATGAGTCGTCACAACCTGTCTAAGGTCTTTTAGAGATTGAACTCTGGCTTGACCTTTAACTTTCTTTAGATTCTCCAAAAGCTCGATAGCCCGCCCTTGAACATCCTCTGATCTCTTCTTCATAGCCAAATATTTCTGCGAGAACCAGCTATGGATTAGCTGCTGAAGAGTTCTGTTAGGTGTCAACATATCGTCCCAAAGCTCTTGCATTGTGGTTGGACAAGTATAGTGGCCAAGAGAAAACCAATTCATAATATTGGCTCTCTCATAAGTCTGACCAGTGCATAGAGTCACTGGGTCTTGCATTGGGTCCAACGAGATTGGACATATAAAAACTGATGGCACTTCAACAGATTCAAGCTCCTCAATCATCTTCTTTAGATCTAATTTCTTATCAGCTACACTGCTGCAAATCAACCCACCACCTATGCCACCCAAAATGCCATCTTTAACTGCTGTTTCTAGATCTAGAACTTGCCCACCACTACCGACATGTAGCTTCATATTTCCTTCCCTTCTATGGCTATCGAGCTGGTGCATCAGAGTTTTAAAGCACCCCCTTCACGAGATGTCCCAAAGTCTAATCCAAGAAAAAAGCCCTCAGGTGTCAAAAGAGAACAACACAGAGAATAATAAGAAGACCCATCACATCGACGAGAAACGTCTGGGAAAGCAGAGGAGAGAGTGACAAAGAGACGGGCATAAGGCCACTCTCTTCCACTGACGAACACAACGAAGAATTGACCATTGAAGGAGACAACCTTTTTCTAAATTGTGGCTCTTTATTCGATCTCTTTCTCTACTCTAAAGAAAGAGTAGCATTCTTGTTCGTGGTCATCGTCACCATCAAAGACATGATGACCATGTAATATTCTTCTCCAATACCAAAGCACTCTCTCTCTTGCACACTCACTCAATACCCACTAAGAACTTCCTCTTCGTGCTCCCACAAAAAGGGTGAAATCATCAAACCCAGATCACGTAAAAAGCAAAGAATGAAAGAACACTCCAAATGGGTGCAGAGGAAAAGAAAAGATAAGACTCAACAGTGAATGAACAGTGACTCCAAAGCTCCAAACTTTCTACCCCACGACGCTAAAAGAAGAAAAGGATGTTGCTGAGGGAAACTACAGCACTAATAAGACAGGAAAGAATGGGCTCACCAGTACCACTGAGAACCACAACTAGTTCTAGACACAGCACAGATCGCCTGTTCCTTTTCTTCCATAAAAATTTATATATTTAATAAATAAAGATTGCAAATAATGAAGTACTGAAATCGAACGAAACAAAGGGGCACACCAAATTCTGGAACCCTGTGCACAGTCTTCCCTATTTCTCTTTCTTTTGGCACACACGGAAACAGGCGACGAAAGCCCCAAACAAAAGTGTATCTTGAAGATTTCGCTTATGTGGGACAGATGTTCAAAACCATTACGTTATATTACTATGCCTGCATTTGCTAACGTAGCCAACGACAATCTAAAAGTCCAGCCTTGAATCATTACTAAATTTACGGTCTTACCCTTGACAGTTGGTCGACTTTGTGACCATTGCGCCTCCAGTATTGGGCGCGTGTTGTGCCGAAATTTATTTTATAATATTAATGATTATCAATATTTATTAATAATTCTTTTATTTTTTAGAAAAAAATTTGAAAACCAAGAATTGTAACATGTAATGCGTGCGATTGTGGATTGACTATAGAGCTCCTCGAATTGAGCGAAGCAGAAATTGCAGACTACGGAGCAGTGCAGAAGCAGGGGCAAAACCGGAACTAAAACGATGTCCCACGAAACTAACGTACTGTCTACTGAGGCCGGACTCTGGAGTTCACGTTTGACCGAGGAACAGAATTTATATATCTCTTCGTAAAAAGTGAGCGTGCACCGCACGTGCAGGCTCATCACTTTTGAAACCTAAAACTAAAACACTTGTTTTTTACTATTTCTCTTTAAATATGGCTTTGATTAGCAACTTTCCAGGTCGCTTCAGACGAGTTTTGGTTGTAAACAGAAAAACAAAGCAAAAGAAAGCTGCGTCTTTTTCAGGTTCTGTGGTCCCTAACTTTGACTGAACCCAGCTTGGTCACTTGGTCAAGTAACATTTTTCAAACTGATCAATTCTTTATAAAAATATTTTTAAAAATTGCGGATAACTAACGTTCCACTTTCAATCTGCAGAAAATCTTATGCAGTGATTGAATGAATCAGATTCAATTATTCTCTTCTCTGTGCTGTGTTAGACATGATAATAATTTATCTATTGTAGAAAAATAAAAATGTAGAATATTATTATATACATCCTGTTATTGATGTTGAGAGATTTAGAATAGATACGAGAAGACTCTTCTAAACTTTTAACAAACGCAAGAGATGATGTATGCAAAATATTGCTAAGCCTTAGGACCAATACCCTTACACCGATTGTTATATGCCTTGTTTTCTTTCATCAAAACAACAGAAGGTAGTAGGGATCAGACGTGAGATTTCAAAAGTAAGGCAACATACACGACCCATAGTAAATGGTGCAACCGTTGGGTCCAATGGACAACAATTCCAATAGACAACAATCTCCCACTTGGGTCGTAGATGTAAGTTAAAAGTCATGAAACCTCTACACAATGAAAGAAACCAAATGCACGAATCATGGCGATAAGTCCTTTAAAAGTAAGTATTATCTTCCATGTATCACAATGCATCTTATTTCTTATTTTACTTTAATTGAATGAATAAACCTTGATGTTTATTCTAGGTTTATAATATGTGATATTCTCAAAATAAAAATGTGTATATCAGAATGAGAAAAACAACAAATTAATAAGAGTTTCGTGAAAGTACATACAATAAATCACTTAATAGAACCAAGTCCTATTCTAGCAACATGATCCTTAAAATTCTTTGGTGGCATGTCTTTTGTTAAAGGATCGACAATCATTAATTTAGTGCTAATGTGTTAAATGGTCACTTTGTTCTCTTTGACACGTTCCTTAATGGCCAAACTTAATAATGATGTGTTTACTTCGACTACCACTCTTGTTGTTTTTGGCCAAGAAAATTATAACTGAATTGTCACAGTACATTTTTAATGGCTTACAATTGGAATCTACAATTCTAAGCCCATATATAAAACTCTTCAACCATATACCATGTGATGTAACCTCAAGACAAGAAAAGATCTCAGCCTCCGTGGTAGAAGTAGCAGTCAAAGTTTGCTTTGAACTCCTCTAAGATACGGCTCCACTGGCAAACATAAACACATCTAAATGTTGACTTTCGTGAATTAACACAACCAGCAAATTTAGAATCTGAGTAGCCAACTACTTCGAGATTATCAGTTTGTCTATACATAAGCATATAATCTTTGGTCTCTTGAAGGTACCTCATCACCTTTTTGGCATTTCTCCAGTGGTCTATACCTGGGTTACTCTGATATCTTCCCAACATTCCAACAACAAATGCAATGTTAGGTCTTGTACAAACCTAGGCATACATTAGGCTCCCTACTGCAGAAGCATATGGAATATTTTTAATTTGATTCCTTTCAAGCTCAACTTTCGAGTACTGGTTCAAATTGAACCTATCACCCTTCACAATAGATGCTATACTCAGTGAACAATCTTTCATCCAAAATATTTTTAAGACTTTATTGATATAGGTTTCTTAGGATAGACCTAAAATGTATTGAGATCTGTTCCTATGGATCTTAATGCCAATGACATAAGATGTCTCACCCACATCTATCACATCAAAATTCTTAGAAAGAAACTGTTTCACCCCATATAGTAAACCCTTATCATTTGTGGTAAGTAAAATATCATCCACATATCGAACAAGGAAATAAATTTTGCTCCCACTTTCAGATATATGCATTGATCGATGATATTCTCTACAAAACCATATGAAGAGATGATATCGTGAAATTTTAAATACTATTGACAGGAGGCTTGTTTCAATCCATATATAGATTTCTTAAGCTTACACACCAAATGCTTACCATCATTAAAGGAGAATCCTTCTAGTTGTTTCATATAAACTTGTTCCTCTAGGTCTCCATTTAGGAACGTTATTTTCACATCCATTTGATGTAGTTCCAGATCAAAATAGGCAACCAATGTCATAATCACTCGTAAGAAATCCTTTTTAGATACAAGAGAAAAGGTCTCTGTGTAATCGATTCCTTCTTGTTGAGTAAATCCTTTGGCAACAAGTCCAGATTTATATCTTTCAACGTTGCCTAATGAGTCCTTTTTGTCTTAAAGACCCATTTACATCTAATGACCTTTGCACCATTAGGCAAATTGACAAGATCCCAGGCTTTGTTAGATGTCATAGAATTCATCTCATCTACCATGGCATTGTACCACAATTGAGATTCATTGCAACTTATGGCTTGTGAAAATGATTCAGGCTCATTTTCAGCTCCAATATTATTGTCAGCTTCTTGTAAATATACAATGTAATCACTAGGTATTGCCGATTTCTTCTCTTTAGTTGATCTTCTTAATGTTGGAATAGCACCCTCCTGAGGAGGAGTTTGTACAAATGGTTGCTCAACAACCGTTGGTGATTGTTGAATAATCGGATTTACTAGATTGTCATCAGCAGCTTGTGGAACTTTAATGATTGGTTGTTCACCACCCATTTGACTTTGAGGGATGCTATGAATGACAATCAATCTATTACTTGAAGTAGGAGTTTGTATTTTACAATGATCCTGTAACACCCAAATACCCCTTGAAAGGATATAAGGATGCTACACAAAACAGTACAACAAATCAAAGCATACGAAAACTTCCAATAAATAATTCAAGTAAACGTACATTAAATTACATAGCACATAGCATAAACTTGCTGAAAAATCCAAACTAAACTGAAGTATCGTTGTTACAATTTTACAAACAAATCCACATATATGTATCAGATACAAGCCCAAAAGTCAAACAAAAAAAATTACATTATTTTCAAAACAACACTCAGACTCCATTGGCCATTGCGGTTGTCTTGTCCCAGTTCCTACGTCCCTCTTTCAGAATTTACACGGGACAAATCCACCGTGCTAAGCATATAGCTTAGTGAGTAATAACTAAACTATAAGTCAACAAAAAATACAGAAATTCAGAACAAAACAAGGTTTTATAAATAACATAATTGTTCAACAGAAGAGGGTATAAACCCTTCAGAAACAGAATACAATTTAGCTTATGCCAAAATCAAACTGATATTAGAGTACAAAATCATAAGACTGCTAAATCCATATACAGAAGCGGGTAACGAGACTTATACAGAAGAGACCGAAGTCTCGACACCGAAGTGTCACTAACAGAAGACACCGAAGTGTCACAGGAGCAGCTGCAGACCCTTCTAGGCATGCCTATTTACCCACAACTAGGACTCAACAGTTTTAAAACAAAACAAGGTCATTTCAGACATTTCATGTGTAAAGCAACTAGCCAATCATATTTACATGAAAAAGCACTTCCAATGATATAAGCACACATCAAACGCCTCGGACAATCTTGTCCGAAATTCAGAACACAACACTTCAATATCTCATTCATCAATCAATACCTCGGACCTTCATGTCCGGAATCAGTACACAATTCAGCACATTCATCAATATCAATTTTAATTCAGTAATAAATAAAACAATTCAAGGTGAGACCATCTTAGGTTACTTATAAAATTTACCGTCTAAATTACTTACCATTGCTCCCATTTGGTTATTGCCTTGAAGTCCTGACAATATCTGGAAGTGTTCGTTCTATGCGTTCCTCTATAACATTTAACACATATACAAATCACTATTGTGCATGCTTAAGAATTCATTAATGTATACTGAATATGTATAATGCATGTTCATGACAATTCCGGATATCTTACTGTAATTTTCATCATCAAACTGATCAGATATCAAAGCCCTCATTAATAACATTTGGTACTTATAATTTGGACCAAAATAAAACAATGTGAAATCATCATATTTTCTACCCATATGATTTAGGGTCAACTTTGCATAATTAATCTGATAAGATACATGACAAAATTAGGCAATACTTCCTTCTGGAAAGTTGTTCTACAGTGTCTTAAGTTTCTAACGCCTCTAAGATCATCCAATTTGGTTCAGTATTCTATGAGTTATGCACAAATTACCTTAGACTGTGCACATTTGAACTTTTGGCTAGAACATGATCATTCTCTCTTATTGTACAATTCATATCTTTCAGCTCCGATATCCAAAAATTACAAACTTTATATCAATTTAAAGATAAAAGAATAAGCTACAACTTTTATGAAGACATCTCAGCCTAATTTTGGCCACATCAATACAGTTTAATCAATAACCACAGGATATGATTTCTGTCCCTGACAGTGCTTCAGCTTAAGCTACAACTAACTTACATGCCAATTTTGAAGCTCAAAGAGACAGAATTAAAATTCGACCTCTTCACAAGAATTGTAGAAATATGTCTCTAGTTTAATAGGAATTAAAAAAACTCATTCAGAAATTCATAGCTCAAGTTATAAATAGAAAACCGAAGCATGATCATGAAAAGTTCCAGTCAAAACATTCCAGCAGACTTTCACACTTTCATCCTATCAATCACCTTCAATTCAATTCGGATAACTCTCAATTTTTATGGCGAGAAAAAGAAAAATGTCTTAGGAATCCATTGGTCCAAGTTTCAAGTCATTTGGAGTTCAGATGCAGAAGTTATGGGCAAAAACTCAAGTTATGCAACAAAACAACTCTAGTTCAAAATTACATGTCAATACCAACGTCTAACACCAATATCAAACACTATTCATCCTCTTCTTCACCTCTTCTTTAACGAAAACAGCCAAAAATTTTCTTCAGTCATCTTCCATTTTTTTTTCTTTTTAAACTTCTTCACTTCAAAACTCATCTATCCATCATTTCCATTCCCAAATACTATCATAATCAACTTTACACTTCAAAACTTAGAAATTCAAAATGCCACATTTTCACTCTCTCTCTCTCTCTACTGCGTTTTTCCAACTTCTCCATGTTTTGTTTTTTTTTCTTTTCTTTTCTTCTAGCTCCAAAACTCACTTCATCACTATCTTAAAACCCATTGTTCCTCAAACATGCAAAAACAACAGATCCGTATGTTTTCATTTAATTCTTTCATCACCACCGAAAGTACATTTCTTAACCACACATGCTTATATTTCTTTACACGGTAAAACATTATTAAATCACTTACTTGTTTCCAGAAAAACTCAAACAGTAACAGTAAGAGCTTTCGATGGATGGACTGATGTATAAGCAAGGAGAGGTTTTTCTTTTGTTTGGTGTTGATACAGGCAGTGAAGGACAACCGAAAAATGGACTACGGGAAATGCTTATGTTTGTTTTTAAGACTAAAAACATGTGATGACGTAGGTGTGTAAGTGAATGACACGTTTCACCCATGCATAAAGCCATTTGTCTAGATACAATTAAACTATTTGTCATATTTTATTTAGTCTCTTATTTTATTTTATTTTCTTAATAAAAAATACCCCAAAATTTTGGAAATTTTTTTCTAAAATTCCCAAAAATTCTAAAATATTATTAATCGTCTCCAAATAAAATTTTCAACTCAAGAATAATTCTCCAAAAATGTCAAAATATCCAAAATATATCAAAATGTCAAAATATCCAAATATACCAAATTTTTTTTGAAAATTTCTAAAATTCACCAAAAATTATGAAATGATAATAACACTCTCCAAATAAAATTTTAATGCAAATAATCCATAATTCGCATTTTTAATCGCATTTATAAATCAATGATACCAGAAAAATGTCATGAATGCATGTACAATTGTAACACCCCACTCCCGCGTGACCCGAATCCGAAATCGATGGTGATATCCGAGTCCGTGCCCCGCGAGGGTGGCGTGTTGCGTCACTCAGTCAAAGCTCGGTACAAATTTTTTTTAAAACACAAACATACACTATGCGAAAAATCATTAACATAAATAATCACCGGTATATACAATGACCACGAGGGCCCCTTTTCATAAATACAAATCACTATAGTCCATTGACTTTACAAATTGACTTTATCATTTGTACAGAAAAATTCAAAAAATACACTAATGCAGACGTGAACTGATCCCGACCTCTTCTCTCACTCACATGCAGTTGCTATA
>JAOQMQ010000002.1:3373533-3385575 GCA_027563845.1 Erythroxylum subrotundum | reverse complement strand
TATTAATTTTTTTATGATAATAATAATAATGATAATGATAATGATAATGATAATGATAAGAAGTTTAAGAAAATTAATAATAATAATAATAATAATAATAATAATAATAATAATAATAATACTAATAATAATAGTAATAATAATAATAATAATAATAATAATAATAGTAATAGTAATAGTAATAGTAATAGTATAGTAGTAGTAGGGAGAAATATTGTTTGTGTTTGGTAGATAACTTTTTAGTTATATTTCAGCTGATTAAAGAGTATTGTGTTAACTAATTCAACCCAACTAGTCATTTTTTGAAAAGCTACTTGGGGTAATAAAAATTTTGCTGAAAGACAATTGTGCCCTCAAACTTATTTCAACCTATATGAAATATATGGGGTTAACTACAACTGTTATCTATAAATTAATCAAAACGTCTATATGGTAGCTTAAATTTGCAAGCAAGATATTATTCATCGAGTAAGTTTGCAGACAACACAAGGTATAAAACTAGATATGGGTTGGATTTTGTTGTTATTATTAGATTTTGTTGTTATTATTATTATTATATGTTCTATATTTTTTATTAGAGTTATAAACTTAATTTTTGTAGAATTAAATATATAAAATCTAAATTACTATAAAAATATTCAACGAAATGCTAAGATATATGATATTCGTACCTTTATAATTTTTTTAAAAGTAACGTTCTCATAAGTGATTTTACACATAAACAGCTAATTTTACCAAACATCAAATGACAAACAACTAATGTAATCCACTGGTCAAATCAGCTAGCAGCTAACAGCTAATGCAATCAGTTGATTGTCAAACAGACCATTTACCTATTACTCGTTTCAAGATAGGGAAAAGTATCTTTAGTTATTCCTGAAAGTGTAGGAATAACTAAACTTGTGATTAGTCATTCTTATTCTGTATGTTATTTTTTAACCAAACAAAGAAATAACTATTTATTAGGAATATATCAGTAAGAGAATCGCTATTCCAGATAACCAAACATGCCATTAGTTAATAACATGTAAATCAATAAAAAAAATATTCTCACGGTGAATTCATGTAATCAAATTTACTTGATTATATATTTTTATTAGTTTATATATACTCTTGTTAATAATGTATTTTATATTAATTCTTATATAAAATTTTCGTTAAAGAAATTTTTGCAGAAAAAGTCAAAATTATAATTTTAAAAATTAATAAAAATTAAAATACATGAGAATTCTATATTTTTAAATGTAAAGTTCAACTAACAAAAAGATAAGATGTCCATAGAAAATCTTAAGTTCTCGTAAATTTGGGCTAGGGAAGCTTTATTCTATTGTAACTTTAATAATAGAATTTTCTAATACTTATAATTTTATTAAAAATATAGTTATAAGAATTATCCAATCTACTCTACAAAAATTATATTTAAGATAAGTAAAGGTTACAATGGATTGATATTGGATTCAAAGTTTACATTGGGCTATTTTGAATGCTTAAATTATCTGGGACTCTCTCAAAAACCCTATACTATAGAGGAAAAGTCGTTTTCAAACACAGCTAGGAACCAGGTTCTGACCACTGAGTGAGGAATCTGGCTTAACTTTTTTTTATTATTATTACAAAAGAAAAAATGCAACACTAAATTAACGCTCGAGGGTACACAGCCTTGCGCATCACGACGGAGGATCTTCTGGCTTTAACGTTTCTGTCATTTGCGTCTGCCATGTGTCTCAACTTCTTTAAACGACGGCGTATGACCCAATTCTCTTAGTTAGCGCTAAACCCCTCAAGAACCGAACTCTCACACCGCCTGCGCCTCCGACGCAACGTTTAGTTCCGGGAAACATAAACCCTAAAACGAAATAACTTTGCCGATCTTCTCCTGAGCTTCGATCTTAACGCAGCCGAAATGGTCGAAGCTGTTTACCGGAACAGCTCAATCGACTGGAGGCCGTCAGCCGTTGTAGCTCTAGCCACCAGCGTCGACGACTCTCAGGTCGCCGTCGCTCGTGAGGACGGCACGCTCGAGATTTGGCTTGTTTCTCCTGGCGCCGTCGGCTGGCACTGCCAGCTGGTGCTTAACTCATACTCTATATGTTTTGAGTATTCATAACGTGTGTTGTTAAGTGAGTTTAGTCTCCTTAATGAGATGCGTTTTTTTTATTGATCTTATCTGTAGACTATTCAAGGAGACCCTGATTCGAGAGTTTCGTCTCTTGTGTGGTGCCCAGCTGGCTCTAGATGCTTGCCTTGTGGGAGGTTGTTCTCTTCTAGTATTGATGGTTCAATTTCGGAATGGGATCTTTTTCATTTGAAGCAGAAGGTGAAAGTTTTGTGACTGTATCTGGTTAGATTTAGTTTCGTCAATCTTTAACGAGGACTCGGGATGTATGTTATATAGTAGCAAGAATCAGTTTGAATATTTGGCAGAATTTAAGCTGGTTCTATTGACGATCAATTCAAAACTACGAGCTTCGGGATGAAGTCTAGGTGGATGATTAATCCAAATACGTTTGAGAGTGCATATAAATTTGTGGATAGGGAAGCAATGACGTTCTGGAACAATTTAAACTGCTTTATTACGATTGATCATATCTTTTACTTCTTGATAATTTATTGAGTTATCGATGTTCTTTATTCACATATGCAGAATGTGCTAGAGTCTATTGGGGTTTCAATTTGGCAGATGGCTATAGCACCTTCTAATAATATGATGATTCATACAGAATCAGAGTCCCGTCGTCTTGGAAATGGATACCTAAAACATACTAATGATCATAGTGATTATGAATCTAGTGACAATGACAGTGACAGTGACAGTGGAGATGATTGTGATTCGGATAACCTTCATAAACTATCAGTTGTCGAGAATCCACGTGCGGCAATTGCTTGCGATGATGGCTGCGTCCGGCTTTACACGGTTCCTGATTCAGATGAATTGATATACTATAGAACATTGCCCAGGGTCAGTGGTGAGATATTTGAATCCTTGTCTTTGCTATCTCATGTTACTGCTATAGCTTTTATGGATTTGATTTTGATAATATTTTTAAATTATAGGCCGCATACTAAGTGTGACATGGAGCCCTGATGCAAATAGAATATATTCGGGGAGTAGTAATGGGTGAGTTTATCTGACCACCTATGTTTACTAAGATAATATGGTTACTGTATTTTGAGTTCATGTATAACTCGTGATAAAGTTAACAATCGGCCTTATTGAACTTGCTGAAGCTTGTTATACTTGCACTGCAGAGTATTTACTTTCATTAAGCTTTTAAACAGGGTGAGTAATGCATAAGAACCTGCCCTTGTATCCTATCTTATGTATGCCGTACTCCTTGCAGGTTTATAAGGTGTTGGGATGCTAAAATGGGTCATGAGATATACAGGATAACAGTAGGGCTTGGTGGTCTGGGGATTGGGCCTGAACTTTGTGTATGGTCACTTCTGGCACTGAGGTAGGAGATGAAATACTACAACTGGTCTAATGTAGCTTTGTTTACCTTCTAATCTTTGTTGTTAGTTTTACAAGCACTTTTAATAATTGGTTATTGTCAAATTCAGGTGTGGTACCCTTGTTAGTGCTGACAGTAATGGCAGTGTTCAGTTTTGGGACGATCAGCAAGGAACACTTTTGCAGTCACATTCTTCTCACAAAGGTGATGTGAATGCACTGGCAGCTGCTCCAACGCATAATAGGGTGTTCTCTGCAGGTTCAGATGGTCAGGTATAGACGCTAGTACCATTTGAAGATAAAATTTGGGGGGAATTTTAATGTGACTTTTTTTTCCAATTTCTATGCAAGAATTTCTCCTTGAACATGTCTGAAAAAATATAGTATCTTGAAACATTAATTTTAAATTGCTTTATTATGTAGGTTATTCTTTATAAGCTTTCCAGTGAGACAATTGGATCCAGTGATGACACGTCACCTTCTAATATGTCCAAGAAATGGGTGTATGTTGGTTATGTACGGGCTCATACACATGATGTAAGAGCTTTGACGGTAGCAGTACCAATCAGTCATGAAGGTGTGCTATGTTTTCACTACATAATTATGTTTTATCTATATTTCTATTTTGCTTGGTTGTAGATGCTTAAAACTTTTCTTGAACTGTGTACTTATATTTTGGAAATACTTTTTGATTATCAGATCCTTTACCTGATGAAAAAGTGAAAAGGTTACGCTCGAAGAAGAGGCCAATAGAGTTTAGTTACCATAAGTGGGCACGTTTGGGAGTCCCCATGCTTATCTCTGCTGGTGATGATACAAAGCTCTTTGCCTATTCTGCCAAGGAGTTTTCAAGGTTCTCACCACATGACATATGCCCTACACCTCAGAGAGCTCATATCCAGTTGGTTCTAAATACTTTATTTGACCAGAATGCTTTGCTACTAGTGCAAGGGTCCTGCACCTTAAATATTCTTTGTGTTTGCGTAAAAAATGGAACTTTGCCTGTTTTGGGCTCTGGCCCATCTAAGGGTTGTGCGTCTACAGATTTGGTGGCTCGAATTAAGACTAAAGCTTCAAGTAAGATCATAAGCAGTGCCATTTCTAATGCAGGGACAATATTGGCTTATTCGGACCATCTTAAACCCAAACTTTTTGAACTAAAGAAAAATGAGGCTGGAAAAGGTGCTTGGATTGTTAGGAAAAGGAAACTTCCAAGTGAAGTGCCATCTGCACATTCCATGGTTTTTAGTTCTGATTCTTCACATTTGATGGTTGGTGGTCATGACAGAAGAATATATGTAAGTCTGTTTCCTTGAAGGTTTTTGTTAGGTGTTGGACGAGGGACAGTTTTTATGGAACCTGCTTTCTGTTATTTACATTTTCACTTGTACAGGTTATTGACGTGGGAAGCTCAAAGCTTCTGCATACCTTCATGCCTTGTAGCAAGGAGAATGCTGAGGAATTATCATCTACTGAGCCTCCTATAACAAAAATGTATACCAGTTGTGATGGGCAGTGGTTAGCTGCCATTAACTGCTTTGGGGATGTATATATTTTTAATTTGGAAACACAAAGGTGGGAAATCAAACCTTTTGGAGGTTTATCTGATTCCTGAGTTCTGTTTTTTTTTGGTAATTACTTCAGTTTCATATTTTATTTCATGCTTAGTCCTGATATCCTGCTTTTCATCATAGACAAAACATGAGAGTTTACCTGGTTGGCTTTTGAAAATGGTCATATGCATTTTGTCACTAGTAGAGCTGTTATGATTTGCTTTATCTATTCTAGAAGAGATCTTTTTGATGTTTTTGATTTTGAGGAGGTGACTTCTAAAGCTCCCCTATGTGATTAGCTTTTGTGCAAGTTAGAAGCTTTCTTTTTAATACATTGATAATTAGATCAACTTAGGTGTGTACCACTTGGTCTCATGAATAACCTAATAAGCTACATAATCAATTACGGGTTTTTGTTAATGGTGATATGGACGTCATTTATATCACATAAATATATATTCAACAACTTTTTTACTCATTATGAGTATCTTTGATGTTCATTGTAGACCTTAGCTTGATAATTGATTTCCCTCAATCTTTTTCTGAAGCAGGCAACACTGGTTCATAGCAAGGTTGGATGGTGCCTCAGTAACGGCTGCTGGTTTTCCTCCTCACAATAACAATGTTCTTGTTTTGGCAACATCTTCAAATCAGGTCTATGCATTTGATGTAGAGGCAAAGCAGCTAGGGGAATGGTCAATGCGGCATACATTTGTTTTGCCCAGGAGATATCAAGAATTTCCTGGAGAAGTTAGTGGGCTTTCTTTCTTGCCTTCTTCATTTCAACCGTCTGTCATTATATATAGTGCCAGGTACTGCTTCCAAATTTAACATATGAACATATATAAATAGCTTACAATGCGAACATGAGAATTTGTGTAAAAGTTGCATTTCATTTTTTCTAAGCATGGCCTATATCTTCTCTTTTATAGGTCATTGTTTTTAGGGAAAAAGACTTAATTTTGGCCCATATCTTGGGAAAATGACGTAATTTTAGGAAGTTTCCCAAAAATGATATCGTTTTGGGTGGCCCACACCTGGGCTCTGGCTGCACCCTGGAGTTGGCCCGGCCCATTGGCTTACCTAATTATATTTGGTACTTTGGTTTTAGAGCTAAATAATTATTAGTTTTATCTGATCTATAGCTGCTGGTTTAGGATATGCAGTTGTAAAACCTGTATGATAATGAATAGCTTATTCATATTGCGTAGCATTCTTTGGTATTTGTTTCTGTGATAAACCAATTTTCATATATTGTACAGGGCAATGTGCTTGATCGATTTTGGGATGCCAATGGACAGAGTGGAAGATGGAGATCCAATATGTAGTCGACGTTCTCCTGTGAAGAAGTTACAAAGTAATCCTATTAATGGGAAATTGAAGCGTAGGTTGAAACACTGTCAAATGGATGCTAAACATAAAAGGAATTTTGAGTTTGTTGGTTTCAGGGATCCTGTCTTATTTATTGGCCATCTTTCTGAAAACTCTATCTTGATCATTGACAAACCATGGAGGGATGTGGTCAAAACATTCGAGGCTCCCCCTGTTCACAGACATGTATTTGGGACTTGACTGCAATATTTAGCTTTATTTGCTGCCTTTGGTGGATGAGGGAACCAATCCAATATTTTCTAATCACAATTTTGTTTTCGTATTACTTTGGGGATGGGCTTGGAGCCATTGGATGTTTAAATCCATGTATTGTAATCATATTACTTTGGGGATGGGCTTGGAGCCATTGGATGTTTAAATCCATGTATTTTAATTCTAAAATTTGTTGTATCAGTTAAAGTAGCCATTTTTTAACTATATTCCTCGCAAGCTTTTCCAAATGAATGGCTTGCTGTTTGTGTACATTCCCATCACGATGTTGGAAGATCTTTACATTAAGATTCTTCTTCTTCATAACGATCCCATTTAGAATTAACTTGGGAAATACTTACCATAAAACATTGCCCTGGCTTATGCACATGATTCAGTTAAGAAAGCAAAACTACTATCAATGAAACAGACTTTCTCCGCAGTCATTTTAGCTGTTTGTAGTCTGGTTACTGTCATTTTCATTTCTTTATAGCCCCGTGTGACGTCCGGCATTCTCCTTCCAAGTGGGGAGTGACGTGGTGATAAGAATGTGGTACGAGAGAGCAACGACTTTTAGGAGAAAAGAACAGGAAATTGGTACGTGAGTCCGAGAACCGAAGGATGCATTTAATGCACTTGCTACATTAATAGTAGCATAAGCAATGCATGTGTTTCTAGGTTTAGCTCCAAAGCTCAAGTCATGCTAGAAGAACAACTTTAAAGTTAGGTTTTCCACCTACGTTTAACATCTTACATGTCTCGATTAACTAACTCTTGGAGCAAATCTTTTACTAGCTAGTAGGTAGGCTATTGCTCTCCTCTGTCTCCTTCAATAATTGTATCCTTGTTTAGGACATTAATCACTGATTATCATTATATAGGAGGCAACAATGTTCTTGTGATGTCAGGACATTTTTGAGGAGTTGTAACTACAAAAGAAGATGATTGATAGGACAGACGTGGAAGGTCTTATCGTTTTCCCAAAATCTGAATCCTTATTCAAAGATATGGATGTGGAGATGACATCCACAATTCATAAAAAGATTTTGAAGCCGAACACACTAACCAAAAAAATAACAACAAACAAAAACAGAACGTAGACCTCAATAATGGAACCAAATTTTGTTTATGGATCCCATTACAAGCACAGCACATAGGATAGCTATCAGCCAAGGTGGGTGGTTCTTTTGGTGGAAAATGAGGCTTACTTATGGTGACTCCTATCTGAAAACCTTTTTTTCTTTTGTCTGGCTCGAGTGTAGACCTCTGTACCTCATTTACCAATCCTACATAGTTCGAAGCTAGGCTGGCTAAGTTGCGGAAGTGTAAAAAGGTGGGTCACTTAATAGCCTCCAAGATTGGCGTTTGCTTATTAGTCATTGGCCCTCTCTGTTCACCCTGCGCATGTGTGTGTGGTTGGGTGGGGTGCAAATGGTTGCCCTGTTCATCAATGGTACACTCTGTTCTTTTCATGGACCACAATCTTTCTGTATCTACCAAGCTTCCTGTTGTTTCAAGTTCTTTTCAATTACCCTCTCTACTCTAGTTAATCACATGTTTATTTCTAGCCTGGCAAAATTCCATTACATTCGTTTACTATTCCTATGCGATGGATGCTTCTGCAGGAATGGTGCAGGTGACAGAGTTTGCAGAGCAGACCTACTTACTTTCCTTATTTGACATCCATTTGTGCCCAAGTAGGCGTTAGAACAATGTACTGAGTTGTGTGTTTCAGGTTGTTTCCCATTGTATTGACAGGAAGGCATAAAATAGAAGCAGAATATGGAAAACAAAAAGAAGAATATGGAACAAAATCCATTTAAGATCTGCTGCTTTTTTCTTTTACATTTTGGTTCCAATAATCTCTCCAGACCAACTTCAGTATGGAAGAGATTGCAAAAGATGCTTGCTCGCTAATCGTGACTGTTTGTCACTTCCAATTCCTTCCTTGAAAACCACCTGATACATTTTCACCAACGTCTAAATTGGCGTTCTTTTCAATGTCTTCGAAGGTCATAATTTCCAAGAAAAAGATAAATATCTAACCTGGTTCTTTAGAAGCTGATTTAGAGGATTGGAAGAATCCGAAATGCTTCTTAAATGCAGATTTCCCCTGGAAACAAATTCAGGTGGACGTAGGCAATTGTTAGCTATAGCGTCCAGATTGTTCACAAATGGATAATAATCTTGCAAGTTCATGGAAGAAATACCTTGCAATGTGTTGCAGAGAAACCTTGGGAAAATTCCTGCGTATGCTCCATTGAAGCTTCAATCTTGGTCACTTTCTGTACCACAATATCAATAATGCAGACCAGAGGGTACTCTTTAAAGACAGTTTCGCATGTATCCAACATTTGTACACACATACAGAAATCATACCAATTAATCATCTTGATACTTGCCTTACTCAATACAAGAGAACTAGCTGTGTCGTCGAGATACTGTTGCTGTTGGCTTCTCACTTGCTCTTTGTTCTTCTTTTTGTTCATGCTTTGCTTTGCCAACTGGTCGTAGCAATATTCATCGTCTTCGCAATAATGTGGAGGTCCAGAGGATGCATCTGAAACCATTGACAAGTCCTCTTCTTCATCTTCCAACCTGGCATAATCTTCACCAACGTTATATTCACCAAATCCCTGAAACTGGGTTTTGGAAAGAGAGGATTGATCCAAGTATGAGGTCCAACCAGACTCACATCCGCTCATTCTCAGCCCCCTCTGCACAACCCAAACTCTAAATGGGATCACTTATATAGACTCCTTATTACTAACAGCAACAGTGATAAGCACTGATAGAGAAAGAAAAATGAGTTGCCCTATCCTTTCGCCTTTCTTATTTTATCCGTTTCTCAATCAATCAAAGTTGCCAGTTGGCTTGGAGTGTGTATAAATTATACAACAGTAATTGGTAGTAATAACACTCAGATTATTGCTTCGTCATGGCTTTTTGGGCGAGAATTATGCGATGGTTGTTACCAACCTGAATTACTTTTGGCAGTAATCTGTGAAAAAAAGGAAACTTGAGCATGTTCCTCTCTTATGACAACTAAACAAGCTATGGGATCTATAGATATGTGTTAACGAAATTAAGATCCTGAAAGGCCTAATTGCGAAAAAGTCTGATCAGTTCAGTACAGTCCCTTGGATGCCATGTCTATTCTTGTGTTTGAAACTTCAATGATTATGGTCCTGAGTCCTTAGCAATGACCCACCACTACCAGCCAGAATAAGCTGAAGCACATCATTTTGCTAAACAACAGTGCTTCCATTTCCAGGTACTGTATAAAAAGAATTGAAATTTCAGGTTGAATTAACTCGAAATCAACTAAAGAAATTTAAATTAATCAGAATTTATGCGATAATCAAATTTACTTAAATTTAGATTAAATTTTTAAAAAAATAGATCCGATATGTATTTAATTTTAATTATAAAGTTCATTCTTTTCTTTATCTTAATTTTTTCTATTAAAAATAAAGATAAATTCTTTCAACACTCCACCGTATTAAAAGGACAAAAAGACAAAGGCTACTAGTCAGTAAAACTTGCATTTTGCTTTGTGCATACAGCGATCGATCGAAGATTTTGATGCTGTGTGATCTGTCTTTACTGTCACCAATCATCTTCCCCATATCTATCAAGTTTTGACAAAATTAATGGTACCTGCCTATTCGATGAGTGCACACAACAAGAACTATATGTTTATTCATCCCCACGTACGTTAGTCGTTCTCTTTAATAATCACTCTCTTGTCACCGGCTGTTGACCCTTTTGTTGGTCACTTCTATTAATCTATTCCATGGTCTCAGTCGGCTTTTGGCACTCGTGATACCCGTGTGGTTGAGTATTGATTCCTGTTGACTTAAGAGGGAGTCTGGATTCCAATTTGCTCTTAGGTTTTGTAAGTATTCGATCTAAACCTTTTCCAAGGTTTAGCTTCCACGTAAAACCTCAATAATGAATCCATTTTCATTAGAGCTATCACATGAATTGCTGTTAAATTAAATAAAGATTGTGGAAATCCTGGTTAGTGACAAAGAACTTTCCCATTTTAAGGTACCCTCGTACATCCAACTTAGCTGTTTATGGGACCCTTCCAATAATACTTGTGAATGTTTTTTATCAGGAGAATAAACATCAGCTATAACGTTAAATAATGCCAACCCAGCAACATTTATGTCTTTGGGACTCCAAGACTTGTCCTTCAATTAGCGACAAATTGTTGTGTGAATCCTGACAGGATATTTTCTTGCGTGAAAAAGTAAACCTGAAACACAACTCATGCTTAAACTCGTTGTCAGGTTCATATTACTTGCTTGTAAACGAATTAACAACACCTATATATAAATATAACTTTGTTTGACATGTAGTGTGTACCCTAACAGGTGATTGAGCCCAGAAGCTGACGGCTGAGACAATTTAGAAATGAGAATGAAGCAACGTATAAAGATCAATAATGGGGACCAGTCAAGGATCCTCTTCTGAATCAAAAATGGTCCCAGACACTCATGCACACACTAATGTTGCACATGCTCTTTGTAAGCTTGTGGCCCTTTGCCAGTCCACAGGATCCGTAATTCGTGTGAGTGCACACAGGATAGGATTAGTTTGATTTCTGGGGTTTCCATTTTTGGTTTATGTTTCAACCATTCGCTCTGTATAATTGAGGGAAGCTATCAGAATCTCAATCATTTTTCACGTCTGTGTGGGATTTGTAGCTGTGGACTGTGGACTTCTCTTTTCATTTGACCTTCCCTTTTAACAACTCTTTCTTCTGTAAATTATCACTTCACGTTGGTTTACTTCTCACAAGAACATCCATTAAAGACAACCGAGTTCATGCAGTAATAATGATGATAATACCAAAGAGAGTCTTTGCCATTGGTTATACAGAAATGACAATGCTTGGTTTTGTCTATATTAGTTCAGGTTTTACAGGATTTTAATAGAATAGAATGGAATATAATATTATTTGATTGTTTGAGAGAAAATTAAAGATGAAAGTCGATAGTTTCTTATTACATCTCATTTCATGTTAAACAGTAAAAACATAAAATTTCTGATTCGGGAGTTTATGATAAAATATAGAATGATAAATATGTAATACCTAACATACCCTACCCTAATACCAAGCAAGACAACACATTTGGGCATCAGAAGAGGAAGAGCACCGGGGCAACAGTGCACTCGTCGCCAACAACCGTGACCATGCAAATCCGCACTTTTCCAAACCTAGAAAACGCTCCGAACAGAAGAAGCATTGGCCCATTGCTCAGATGAGGAAGAGTCGCAATTGTGACTTGTTAAGTGTGACATTGGTAAGTCACAAATGTGACTTACCTAGACACTGAGCAAATCGGACCGTGAGAAAGAAAGAAAAAAGGGGAGAATGATAGAATTTTATCATAATTGTGGACTAGCATAATAAACATAATTGTGTACAAACCCCGATTAATTAGA
>JAOQMQ010000002.1:3305362-3334982 GCA_027563845.1 Erythroxylum subrotundum | reverse complement strand
ACTAAATTTTTTTTGCGAGAAAAATATTATAATTAATTAAATATCATTAATTATAATATATTAAATTTTAATGTAAAACAAAATTTTATTTTTCCTGTAAAATAATATAATTAATTAGAATATATTTTTCAATAATTTTAATAAACCAATCACTGTTATAATTATAATGATTAAATCTATTCTTCTAAATTTGTATTTTATTAAGAAAAAATCTATTAACTTCAAACTTGATTAAATTAATATTAATAAATTTACTTAAAAATAGACATAAATAAATTGTTTTGAGTTCTAAATTCAATAATTTTTTTATCATAATTCAAGATTATTACAATTTAAGGATTATGCTTTTCTTCCTATTTATTTGAATAGGGAATCAATCCCAAGTTTATAAACAATATATGGTTTTATCAATTTTCTATGTTCAGATTAAATTCTAACTTTCAATTTTCTATGTTCAGATTAAATTCTAACTTTTGTTTCTTGTGCGTTAACGTTGAATTAACGGCATTTGGATAAACGTTCTAATATTACCTTGGCGTGAGTCATTGAACAACTAGTAAGGTTTATTACTTTGCGACGGAAGGCCAAAGGATCGAGTCGTATGGAGAAACAAAATGTTGTATATAATTAATGCTCTCCTCAATTTTTGCAAAATCCTTACATTGTTTAATGTTTTTAAATTAAAATTTAAAATAATATGAAATTTTTTATTATTTTTAATTTTTATAAAAAAACTTTTTATAATACTTTTGTTAATATATTTAATGTCGAAACACATTTGATTGATAAGACTACAAATAGACTAATAAAAATTACTAACATTATTGGACTTTATGATTCATTTAAAATATAAACTGAACCATTTTACTTTTTATTTAACACACAATTATTTTCTTTCATAAATGAAGTAAATTAATTATATCACTAATTTGGTATTAGCTTTTTTAACAAGTATTAGTTTATTTTTTAGCTTGGATAATCAATCATAAAGTTATTTTTTCAATTCAATGCTTAAGTTTTTAAAAATTTTAATCATATAAATAACTTTTTAAAGCCTTAATAACTTATTTCAAAACATTAATTTTTGCTAATATAACTAATAAATAGATATTTACGTAATATTTGCTCGAGTCGGACTCGTTGGAGGCTGTCCAGCTAGTTAACCGGGACTGCCCTAAATCTCACCCTTGTTTGACCATTCTTGAGGATATTCAACTGTACTTGAGGAAAGATTGAGAGTGTTCGCTCCTTCATACCCTGAGAGAAGGGAATCAATGTGCTGATTTTTTAGCAAAACTTGACTCTTCATCTTCACGGCATTGGCATTTGTAGGAGAGGCCTATTCTGAGCATTCGATGCTTACTTCATAATGATGCTTTATTTATGGCGGTCTTGAGGGCTTATGCTTGTTTTTTGTTTATCCCTGTTACAAAAAAAAAAATTTATTTGAATTGAACTGTTGATATTTTAAAATTTTGATCACTTAATTAAAAAATTTTAAAATTTAGGAACCGAAAATAAAGAAAATGGTCTTAAAAAAAATAGAAAACTTGGGATTTGCCCACTTGTATTAGAAATAATTTTCAGGACCGGCTAAAAGAAGGAAATACATATAACTAAAGACAAAACGTGACATTGTCCGCATTGTTCCCTACATTGATATGTTATTTACTATGCCCTTCATTGCCTTTACTTACATATTTTAAATTTATAATCCAATTTTCAATTATTGGGTTTGCCATTAATTATAACGCAATTTGGTAAGGAAAAAGACTAGCAATCCTCGGAAATAAGAAGCAACGGTAAGTGGAAGTTTGGAGTAATACTAAAACTTCAGACTTTCAGTTACGGCAGTTATTCGCAGAACAAGAGTTTGTATAACCGAAAAAAGAGTGGAAATTAATTCATAAATATTATTTATAATTTATAATTAAAATTAAAATATATAGTTTATAGATATGAATAATTAAGTTTTTTAATATGGTTGAATAAGCGTGAAAATATATTAATATTTACAAACGAACAAATAGTTATTTTAATTATGAATATTTAATTAATAATAATGTGAATTTTATTTAAAAAATTTAAAATGCCTTTAACATATATACTCATGAAAATTATAATTACAAATTCAAATATATATATATTAGTCCAATACATTCCAGGGAGGCATTTGTCTACATGCTTTAGTTTGACCTCAAGCCACTTGTCACTTTCTCAGGAATTGATTCCAGTTGTTACTTGGTTTTTATCGAGACCAAGTCACCTGCGTCGTCCTCTTCCTTGATCACTCCACACTTGAAGTTCGATACAGCCCACAGACACTAGTTTTCGGGATTGTTGAATAAAATGTCTCTCTCTCGATCCCCAAAGCTTCCCTTCTTCTCCAATCTCTCTCTCTCTCTCTCTCTCTCTCTCACTTTGTGTTTCGGTGTATCTGCATGAAGGACAACAGCGGCGATGACGCTCCAAGAAGAGAATTCAACCAAACCCATGCTCGAGTTGGCGTGCTCAGACTTGAGAACGCTTCTTCAGATCTCTACAAAGATGGAAGATAGCCTAGGAAAGATGGGAAAGAGATTTGAGTTTATAGATGAAAGTCTATCAACAGCATCGAGAAGAGTAGCTCCTTTGCATTCTATGGCCATGGTCACTAGAGCTCTTGAAACCAGAATCAATAGAGCAGTATCTCCTGCGCTTATCGTCTTGGATAGTTTTAAGCTCTCCGAGTCTCTACAACACAAGCTCCTTGAAGTGTCCAACAAATTACCTCACGAGGAAAACCCAGAGAAACAGCTCAAAAACTTGCTCAAATATGTCGATTGTGTTGATAAATTAAACGCGGTGGTAAACTTGATTAGTCGCGATGGCGAGCAAGTGATCCAGAAGTTACAAGAAGTGGTGGAGTTCTTGAGCAGGACTAAAGCTACGGATCATTTTAGAACGCATAGGCTGAGAGAGACTATGCTGACACTCAAAGCTCTCTACGACACAGAGGTTACTGCCATGAAATTTGATGGGTTGCTCGACGAGGCATTGCTCAATTTACAAGATGAATACGAGTCCCGATTGCAGCAGTTAAGGCACGAAAATGTTGGCGACACACAAACGGAAGGGATTGATGAAGGTGAAACAACTGTTCTTGATCTGGGTTCGGAGTTGGAGATTGAACTTCTCAGAAGAATTTCCGAAACTCTGGCTTCTAACGATTGTTTGGATATCTGCATCGACATCTTCGTCAAGGTATGTGGCAGTCAGATTAGACACTTTTTAAGGTATGCAATTTAAGATCATATTGTTTCTTATATATCTGCTTTAGGTAAAGTAAGATGATAAAATAAGTATATGTGAAGTTGAGTTGCTGTACTCAAAGCCTATTCAGAATCTTCAGGTACATGATGCGAACGAAAGATGTAGAAAGTTTAACGTTTGTTCTGGTTCAAACAGGTGAGGTATAGAAGAGCAGCAAAAGCTTTGATGCGGCTAAACCCAGATTACCTGAGAACATATACTCCTGAGGAAATTGACGAAATGGAGTGGGAGACCTTGGAGACAGTAATAAGCCTTTGGATTCAACATTTTGAACTTGCAGTGAAGAAAGTACTTGTGTCCGAAAAGAGACTCTGCAACCAACTTCTTGGAGGAATCATGGGAGGAGCTGTCTGGTTGGAATGCTTTGTAAAAATTGCAGACAAGATCATGGCAGTCTTCTTTCGATTCGGTGAAGGCGTTGCAAGGAGCAACAAAGAGCCTCAGAAGCTTTTCAAGCTCTTAGACCTGTTTGATTCCCTAGAAAAGCTTAAAACAGAGTTCGTTGAGGTTTTCGAAGGTGAAGCTGGGGTTGATATTTGTACAAGGTTCAGAGAACTAGAAAAACTCCTGATACATGCTTCAAGCAAAGTTTTCTGGGAATTTGGTCTCCAGATTGAAGGCAATTCCGATGGTTATCCTCCACCACCAGATGGGTCTGTCCCGAAACTCGTAAGATATGCCATTAACTATCTCAAGTACCTTGCCACTGAAAGTTACGGTGCTCCCATGGCCAAAGTTCTATGGACAGAACAAATATGGAAAGCTGGCGCTCTATCAAAACCCGAATCAGAGGATAATTTGCTCGTAGAAGCTGTAACCAACGTCATGGAAGCTCTTCAAAGGAACATTGAATCGAAAAGATCACGCTACACAGATAAAATTCTGTCACATGTATTTGCCATGAACACATACTGGTACATCTACATGAGAACCAAGAACACCGAACTTGGGAAGCTACTGGGAGAGCAATATACGAAAAAGAAATACAAGATTGTAGCCGAGGAAGCAGCTTATATGTACCAAAAGCAAGCTTGGGGACCTCTTATAAGATTGTTAGACAAAGAAGAGTTGAAGAAGCAGAATTATAACAACGAGGCCATGGTGGCTCAGATAAAAGGTAAGCTTGAAACTTTCCTGAAAAGCTTCAATGACATAACTGAGAGGCATAGGGAGTGCTACGTCATTCCTGATATTGATCTGAGAGATCAAATTAGACAAGCGATCATTAAACTTGTGGTTACCGCCTACATTGGGTTTTTTGACGCATTCTCAAACGTTTTACCGGCGAAGTCTTATGTTAGTCCCCAGTCAATCCAAGGCTTACTTGTTCAAATCTTTGTCGGAGTTGATCGGGTTGACGAAGCAAAGTTGAAGCAGCGTGATTCGAGGATTCGGGGACGTGGTGGACGACCTTCCATGTCTATCGAAAATGTTGTCAAGGAATTTCGCAAGTCGCGAGCAAACAATGGCGGTGGGTAGAGGAATTTAGTTCCTTGTTCCTGTCACATTTGAGTACATTCAATTATTGGTTAGACCATAAAACTTGTCGACTTCATGCAAAAGAGACCAGAGTTCCTGTGTTTCTTTTGTGTGAAAGGTAAATAAAGTTCCATGACCAACGGACACTTGTTCGAACATATCTTTATGATCTTCGGTTATTTGCCTTATTTCATCTTTGAGAAGGGTAAAAGTTAACATTCTCTATTTTTTTTTCTAATTTTTAATTTTTCAAACTTTAATTAAAAAATGATAGATTATATTTAGTATCATCTAATCAAATTTCACTAATATAATAATTCAATTGAACTTTTAAATTTGATCTAAATAAATTAAAATTGACATAACTTAATAATTTATAATAAATTATTAATTTGAATATGATATAATTAATTTGTTTTAAGTTTAAAAGTTGTATGGAATAGTCGTAGAAATACATTTGATTGATCCATTTTTATGTTGTATTTTGTTATTGTCTCTTAACTAAAGTTTAAGATAATGAACTTAATGTTTTAAAAAATATGATTGGAAGTTAAACCTACAAGATAAGAGGTTTAAAGTTTAAAAGATTTATTAGACCGTCATAAAACTGGTTAAAGATTAAATAAAATTAAAAATTTTGAAATATAATTGAAAGAGATTATTGTTTCGAAGAATTTAAAGTTTAATTTATAAAAGAGATTATTAAATAAAAATTTATTTATTTATTTTAATTTATATAAACTTTTTAATTTACCAAAATAAACCTGTTAATTAATAAATTGATCGGTTTTCAACAACGAGAGTTATTAAAATAAATTGAATCAAAAAGTTAAAAATTGAATAAAAAAATTAGTCGATTAAATATTTTTATAATTGAATTGGTCAAATTGATTAAGTATTTTAATTAGTTAAGTAAACATAACATCAAAGTCATTTAATTAGGGTTACTTGGTTGAATACTTGAATTGTAAAAAGGCAGAAGATTCCAAGTGTACAAAACTTTTGACTGGCCAATAAAAGCGCTGTCTCAAGATTTCGCAAGAGCAACCTGTGGGAGACGAATTATGGAGAAGGTCCAAAACTCGCACATATCATAGACGCCGATCTAGGGAAAACAATATTGAGTAAAATTAATGAACAGCGGCTAGATTTGGGTTGCTGGCTGATACAGTTTGATACTTTGATTAGTTCAAGATTTAATCCCTTGCTTGTACGCCTCTGCTGGACTTGCATGCGTAAATGGTAACTGTTAGGTATTGGAACAAACTTGATGAAGACTTGCCAAAGTACGTAACTCACAAGAGCATAAGCTAGGCCCAGGTGAGACGTTTTTGGGTTCGACCCAAGTACAAGCTAAGTCCCAGTACCTGAAACGCATAGGCCACAACTCTCCATGGCATAATTCCCACGGCTTGACGAATCTTCCAATTTTGCGTTACCCGTGAAGCTTTCCCTTTTAAACGTTCCCGACGTCCCGTGTCTGAGGATAACATCTCTTCTTCATGTTAAAACTGTCCTCTTTCACTTGCCAACATTTAATCAAACACTTGACTTTCTTATTTCTAACATGGCTCCCACTTCCTTTGCCGATTTCCCGGAGGACGTCCAGCTCTCCATCCTTTCATTCCTCGACCCATCTGACATCGCTAACTTCGCCTGCACTTCGAAGCGCTTCGTTTTGCTCTGCAGAAACGAGAGCAAACTCTGGTACACGATCTGCGATAGGCGGTGGGGGTCAAAGACGAAAATCAACAAATGGGCAAACGGGAAAATCTCGTACAGGCACCTCTACAGGACTCTCAACAAATGGGAGCATCTGATTGGCTTCTGGCGCCGATGTGGTCAAAGTCAGCAGAAGCAATCCGCCGTTAACGGAGTCAAACCCCCGTCGTTGGTCTTCTTCGAGTGGGGCCCTTCGTTTCTCTCCGGCTTCAGAGTCTCTCCATCCCAAAACGGCACGTACAACGTCACAAAGACGCCGTTTTTATGGCTCAGCATTTCGCCGAAGGGCCACATTGTAAATTACCTCGATCCCTCTGGGCAAAACTGTGGTGGTTCTTACGGCGAATTGGGATTCGCGGAGATTGATTTGATTCCGGTGAACGTTAATTTTATCGGGGACGTGCATTTTAGTGTGGAGGAGAATGTGGGTTATGCTTTTAGAAATCTGAAAATTGAGGATAGTGAGGATGCGATCGCCGGAGTCGAAAGTGGGTCCCCCGGAAGCTTGCCGGAGACGTCAGAGATGTATCAATACTACGCCAATAGGATGAGTCCTGGAGCTGATCGGTCGTGGAGGAGGCAGAGGAGGAGAGAGAAAGATAGGCAAGGAAAAAGGAGGTGGGAAACAGAGCATTTCTTGAAGATTG
This sequence comes from Erythroxylum subrotundum, assembly GCA_027563845.1. Lineage (NCBI taxonomy): Eukaryota > Viridiplantae > Streptophyta > Magnoliopsida > Malpighiales > Erythroxylaceae > Erythroxylum > Erythroxylum subrotundum. The sequence goes on along the minus strand of JAOQMQ010000002.1, from coordinate 3,327,822 downwards.
TTGATTGCTCACCAACACCATCACGACCTCTTCAAGGGCTATGGAAGGTGCGGTTACTCAGTTTTACGATTCGCATTTTTGCTGTAAACCACTTTTGTTCTCGTGAACTCTTCATGTTGTAGGTAATTGTTTGCTAATCATTGGCAAAGCTTTGTTTCTATTTTGTTCAGAGAACTGGCGTTTTGGCTTTCCAATTTGAATGTTACAGTGTTTATTGATGCATCCTGTTTAAAAGAAATTTCTATGGTTAGGTACTTCGACCGTGTTAGCCATCCAAATTGATGCTTTTCTAAGTTTTAGTTGTGAAGAAATGATTAATGATTATCTCGAGTGAAATACCTTCATCTGAAATTTAACTCTGGAATTGTAGTTTTGGCTGTTATAATGAGAATAGTACTGTTTTGATTGGGACACTAGGTTCAATTTGATTATGGTCATGGTCGTTCAAATTCGGATTATGTTTTACATTTTGTTCTGGTGTTGGCATAAGAATTAGTTTGCTTTCTGATATTCTTCCTATTTCATGTTACAATGGTCAAGATTGTAGACTGGACTCTACCTTTTTGTCACAATTGCCTCATAAACTCTTTCACTGAATGTCGCAGGGGTTTTCTGATGACATGAAGTTGGAATTCTATCTCGTAGCTTATGATGGAGCTGGCATCTCGTGTCGAATGGTTGGAGACTTGTCTGAGCGGCTTACCAATTGTTCTCCCGTATTCTGGACATCAAATCCCACTTTTATGAAGTCCCCAATTTCTTGTGAGGAAGCGAAGATATATGAGACTCGGATACATTTTCGACCATCTGAAATAGGAGATCACATACATTGGGATGGTCCGTTTATAGACGATGAAGTCGTCTCTCGCATTATGCACATTAATTCGAGTTATGAGTTAGTGATTCCAAGTTTGGCAGATGCTTCCGCGAATCCTTGGCGTGTTGAAGGACGGATTTGGCTATATAGGAATGGGACATTTGGGTTTGGATTTCTTAGGGATAATTTTATTGTTGATCTGAAGCATATTGCTCGAAATAACTGTCTTCTTGATGCAATACAGTCTTCTGATGATTGAAATCCTTCGGGATCTTAGGTTGTAAAATTGATTTATAGCTAGGTGTCATAATGCTCAATGACAATGTTTATCAGATCGTTTTCTACAAAATAATAAAGTTCAATTGTTATGATAGGTTCCTTGAGTGTTGATATATTTCCTCTGAGTTCCCCCATTTCTCTACATGTCGTGAATCGGCCTTATCGGAGGTGAGAAATTAGGTAAGTTATCCTAATTGCTATACTATTATGGAGAAAGTTTGTTTTGGAGTTTGGATCATACTCAACTGTTTATGCCATCTCATAGTTTAGTTAGTGTTACATACTGAGAATCAAATATGTGTTAGAATCTTCATTTATATATTTCTCATTGTAGCATCAGATCATCAAAACCAAACAAACAAAAACCAGCACATGCCACTGTAAGTAGGAAGAAGTTCTCCCTCGAATACAGGAGAAGCCAGTTGAGCTGCTGGGAATGGAGAAACCATGGCAGATTATGACTAAGCATCCACTTTCAGTGTTTACCAGTTTCTCTCTCGCTGCCTAACCTTCAAGTTGGCTAAGTTTACGCTTTTCCCCGATAAGTTAATATAATTGGATGGACTAATCGTTCGTCCTCCATGAATGCATGTGAAGCAGCTATTGTGGTAGAGAGGTCCTGTCACTGATCTTTCAACATCAACAAGAATGTGCCGATGGAATGGAATGGTTTTGAGTTCTGTCCCGGCCAAAAAGCTTCTTCTAACTACCACAACAGATAAGAGAGGCAATCTTATTTATAATAGAAAAAGGATAAAAAAAGAAAAGAAGCAACTTTGAGATTCCCGAGCGGCTGTTGGCGAAGAAGAAATTTGGAAAGTAATATCACACAGGAGACGTTAACACCTGCTTGGCTCTAGAATGCCACGCAAGATTTAAATTACATAATAACAAATATAAACAAAGTTATCAAAAGGGCATTTGGTCTAGTGGTATGATTCTCGCTTTGGGTGCGAGAGGTCCCGAGTTCGATTCTCGGAATGCCCCATTCTTTATTTTGCATTTTTCAGTTACCCCATATTCGAGATTTCAAACTTCTGGCGAGGTTGGTTTCCCTGGGGCAATGAAAGTTTGTTGCAAGGTTATTCATTTTTTTTTTTCTTAAGGTTTACAGAGTAGGATTCGAAGTTTTCCCTGTCATGAGTTATGACAGTAGGATTGGAACTCCTGCACTATAGGACTTGGGTTCATTCAAAGTTCTGTCAAGGCTTATTGATAGATAATGGACCCGATTCTAATTTTCGCAAGAAACTATATTCTCCATTTAAGGTTGACGTTTCATGAAGGGTGGGATCTGCCTAAAGCTTCTACGCCCATGTACATCGGAGTCTGCGAGCTGTAAGAAAACCAGACATTAGACAAAAACCTGGGTTGGCTAAAACTTCCATTGTTTGGGATCCCGTTACCCAGTCAAAGTATTAGACCCTACACAAACTTATCATCCATGGCTTGTGAAAGTTTCAAACAATGGTGTGCTACGCAAAAAGCAATGTCCACATAATCATAATTGCGTTCACTGAGTGCTCGTCATGTGGGGTCTGTGTTTCCTGGAAAAACCTCATCTTCCTCAGGACAGTTGAACCACTTCTTCTAGAGGAATAGGTGTTGTAGAGGAGGAGTAAATGCTTGTCGCTTTCACGTCCCCTTTAAGCCCAGCTCGAAACTTCAATCATTAAACTAATGAGAATCGATGTACTGAAACTGAAAACCAAAATGATATAGAGACTCAGATTTCTACTCTCATTGATATTTACCATGGGATGATAGTGATTAAATAAATGAAGAAACGCAATTACTGGTCAGGAAAATGAGGCAAATGTAAGACCTGTGGCTATTTGTTTCCTAGCAGTTTGACTATGAGTTGCATCCATTCAACAACTGCAGCAAAACATAAGATTCACACATGTCTTATGTTATAGCTACTCACCATGTCATGCGTGAAAGAGTGGAAAATCTTATGTTATAGCTACTCACCAGTTAGCCAATGCAAATCATGTGTGAAAGGGGAAATCTTCTGCTAAACATGTGCTGTGTGCTAAAAATATGGACCAATATTTTCCTTACCGTTTCTAGAAAGGGGTTTAGAATTTTCAGTTGGAAAACAATTAGGAATCCAAGAAACTAGAGTTTGATATTTCGGCTTATGGACCCATAAACTAAAGTTAACTTCTTCTTTTTTCAGGAAGCAGCCTTAGATATGCATAGGATAAACCATCGGATTGAATCAATAGCCTGTAAATTACGTCATCCTGGTACTCCGTACTAGACAAGTCCTGTATGACAGGTTCAATCGAGAGAGTATAAATAGAGAGATTCGAACACAAGATCTTTTGGCCCTATGCCCCCTATTCCACCAACTCAACCATCCATAAGGGGCGAGTTAACAATTTTGCTATTCCTCAGTTCTGAAATCAACATATAAATTTAATTTTAATTAAATTGTTCAAGCTTAAATTTTTTAAAAAATCAAATTTGTATAAAATTTTAATTTTAAAAAATTTAACCCAATTGATCGAACCTAATTAAAATTGAACTTAAATTGAATTCATTTAAACTAAATTCAAGTTTGATTTAAATCTTGTAAAAACTGAATTGGATGCATTATTAATACTAATTTATAATAATTAAAATTATGAAAATTTTAATAATATAAATTATTTGTTAGTGTGTAAAAGTAATTTAAATAAAATTAATATTCTAATTTATATAATGTGTTCTATTTTAATATAATTTTGAATATTAAGAAATAAATAATAAAATTAAACTAATAAAAATTAAAAATTAGAGCATATGTTGAATACGCTTGAACTGCGATCTGCGAGTGATAGAAGCTCTGCTCTCGTTTAGTTATTAATTAAACAGTGCAAGGTCTTGGTACTTGGGCCATACTCAATTGACTAAACTTGCCGTTGCAAGGAATTCATTCTAGATTGATTAATGCGACATTGGCAAGGAATGACATCGGAGATGACGCTCATGGACCATCACCTGAAGATCTTAGCGTGCACACATAATAATATTCATACTTATTTGAGATCTAGAACCTTGATTTCAACTTACTTGGAGGTTACTTGTACTTGTTTATTTGAAATTAATATTCTATAATGACATTCATTTCTTTTCGTATTTATCAAATAATTTACTTTAATATATATTTTATAAATTATTATATATTTTTTATGATTATCCAATAAATATTAAAGATTATTTATTTGGTACATAGGTAATAAATAGTTGCAGAAAAATATTGTTAAAATTTTGCTTTCTAGTATGAGTATTTATAGTTTTTACCAATTTTCTTATATTTATTATGTGTATGTTTATTTTCTTGTTCTTCTTATTGTTAATACAATAGATAAAGGAAGAGTCTTGAGCAAAGATTTACAAGTCTAGCTGGAAGTTGAACCAATAAGCGGGGAATTTAAGATTTAAAAAATTTAACTAGTATTATATTATCATAAAATTGATTAAAGATTAAATAAAATAAATAAAATAAAATTATTAAATGAAAATTAATTAATTAATTTTGGTTTATAAAAATCAATTTGTTTTCAAAAAGTAATTGATTAATTAATAAATTTATTAACAACAAAAGTTATTAAAAATAATCAAACTAAAAAATTTAAAACTAAACTAAAAAATTGACCAGTTAAAAATTTTTACGATTGAATCTGTTCAATTTTTTAATCGTTGGTCTTGAGTATTACAATGCAAATAAAAATAAGATTTTGTATTTTAAAAAAATAAAATCATAATAATTTGTAGTTATCATGGTGAAGTACATGCCTATATTGGAATTTTTAAGATTAGGAGTACTTGTTCATCCATTTATTGTTTCTCATATCATGCAACTACACAAAAATAAAATAACAACAACAATAACAATAATATCATTTATTTAATAAGAATTTCACTAAAATATGGGGTCTAAATATAAGAAAATTAGAAAAAAGCTAAAATACATTTAATCCCTTAGTATTTTATCCTTTGGTACATTTTGTACCCCCTCTATTTTAAAAATAAACTTATTACCCCCTTTGACTACTAGTTAAAGGAGTTTAGAATTCAAAAAAAAAAATCTCTGTATTGTGATGACATCACTAGAATTGTATATGTTACATTTTTTTGGATAAAAATATCCTTTTAATCTTTTGTTGACTAAAATATATTAAACCTCCATTTTTTCATTTTATTATGCCCTCTATTTTAAAAATAAAAAGTATTTTAAGCAAAGATTACATTTTAACCATTAATATATAAAAAAGAAATTACCAAAAATATATTGTCTTCACAATTGTATTTCATAAACATTAATTTATGGAAAAAATAAAAAATATTTATGAAACAAAATTTAAAAAGGAAAAAAATATTTAGGGTGCCATTTTTTTTTTTTCATAATTTTCCATTCTAACTGTTAATTGATGAAAAGAGAAAAGGAGAGGTTTAGGGGGAGGGGTTGTATCGAATTAAAATGAAGGATTACTTTGGCTGGATGAGTTCCATTTTGAATATTAGAAAAAATAGAAAAAAGTTTTGGTGTTTCAAATTCAAAATCAGTGGCATTCATTTATATATATTCATTTTTGTTGTTTTTTTTTTTTTTGTATGTTGCGTTTGTTGTTGTATCTAGATTCTAGAATCTAGAATTTGAATTTCTGGCTCTCTCTAGTTTCTACGAAAACTAAGGAATTAGATTGAGTAAATAAGTACGGTAACTCGAAATAAAGACATTACATTCTTTAATTTTCATTTGCTTGTTTGTATAAATAAGATAAGAATTTACAATTCTAAAATAAATTTTAAATAATTTTAAAATTTTATTCCTAGCTTGGATATAATTTGAAATTCAATATTAGGAACAACAAATAAATAGTCTATAAAAAATTAAATATTTCTCTCACATTTATTTAATATTTTTTCTTTTTTTTTTGTTTCATATTAACTGAAACTCTTTATTCAATAATTTATATTATAAAATAAGTTTATTTTGTTTTTTAATTTTATTCTTATAAGAGAGATCATACACAATTATTTAAAAATTAATAATTTATTAAATCATTAAAAATAATATAAATTATTTATTTATTAAATAAAAAATTTTATTTAAAAATTAAAAGGGTATTTTTGTCAAAAAACGTAACGTGTACAATTATGGTTATGTCATCATAATACAGGGGTAAAAAAGTCTTTTCGAATTCTAAGTTTCTTTTATTGGTGGTTAAAAGGGGTCATTTTTAAATAGAGGGGACATAATGTACCAATGGATAGAACACATGGAGTTAAATGTATTTTAGCCTTAGAAAAATCTAAAAAACTTGATTAGTAATAAACTCATATTTAAAATATTTCATGACTTGAGTTAGATTTGTCAAATCAGAAAATTGCGCAGATTCATCTTTTTCGTAGAATAATCTAGTGAAAATAAAGATACTAAATTTGTTGTTCCCCTTGATTCTTAACGTGCAAAAAGTCATATTTGACGATCAAATGTAAGGAAAAAAAAGACTTTGTTTTGAGCCAAAGTATTGTCAATCTCTCAATTGAGAGTTTCATTAATAAGATTTGAAAGCATTGAATCACGAGCACTCGTGCCAGATGCACGAATATATGGGTTAGAGATAACCCTTTGTTGGTCATTTATACATCTCTACTAGGGTGGACAAACTTATTCATTAACTATCATGCACGGAATGGTTGGAGTAGGAACAACTAGAATATAATGACTAACTAGCTGAAGATATTTGGAGATTGACTCTGGATAGATTAAATGTTCCAAATCAACAGCTTTGAGCATTTTACGAATACTTTTGAGTCTTAGTCTTGGATTCTCAATCGAAGGTTCAGAATCATCATCATGATCCTCATGTTGATAGTGGAATTGTCGAGCAAGTTGACAAGTAGATATCTCCTTTTGTTTTTGTTTTTGAAGAAATATCTCCTTTTGTTTGTTCTTCTTCTTCCTTCGTCATTAATTATAAAATCATCATCATCGTTGTCTGACTCCCTTTAATTATTATACTATTATGTTTAATTTATCCTTATTTTAACATTTATTGAACTCAATCTCATTATCAAAAAGTATTTTTTTTGAAAAGGGATGAGATATATTAACTATCCAAACTCAGAAGAGACAGTACAGAAGGAGGAATTTTACAACACGACTCGCCTACGTTTGCCATGGTTCGTTAAGCTTGGGCTAAGCCATGAGCAACCTGATTGGCAGAACGTCTTACATGATGAAAAACAACTTCGCATTCAAGTTGAGAACAAAGGAAACGAAAATGAGAGATTAAATCACCAAAAGCAGTTGCATAGGCAAAGTGACTATCCAGGAGTGCTTGAACAACAAGAAGGCAGTCGCTCTCTAGAACAACCCGTGGCCAGGCAGTACGCTCAATCCAACTGAGGGCCTCCTTGATGGCCAAGGCTTCGACAATCTTTGGTCGAAAAGCTCCTTCAAGTTGGCCTATCCGAACACCCAAAACCAAACCCAAAGAATCTCTGGCGATGCAGCCATAGCCAGTGGAGGATCCATCCATAGTAGTAGTAGCGTCAACGTTAGTTTCACCCACCCAAGGTTTGGTGGCTGCCAGGTCAATACCCCCTCCGCAGGTCGGTGAGGCTCAACCCCCGCCTGTGCCGTCAACAAATCATGGTAGCAGCGGAAGGTTCGAACCCAAACTGATAAAGTAGCAACACATGTGTGGTTTCAAATAAGGGCGTTGCGCGCAGTCCACACCTGTCAACATAAACTCAAAGCTAGAGCCAAATCACTGGCATTAAACAAGCGAAAAACCCACCCCAGCCAATCTTGGAAGCTGGTCACCGTTGGTAAGAACCATCCCATATAAGAGCACTGCCACACCTGCTTTGTAAACGGACAAGTAACCAGTAAGTGCAGCAGGTTTTCCGATGATTGAAGGCAAAATGGGCACCAAGGCTGGACATCGACCTTCTTGACAAGCAAGTTTTCACGTAGTGGAAGGATGTTTTGTGAGGCCCTCCAAATAAAATTGCTCACCTGAGGGGGTACTTTGAGTTTCCAAAGCTGCTGCCAAACCTGTGTCATATCGGCATTCGGGGGCTCGTGGTGAACAGAAGCGAGAGCCTTGTAAGCCGACTTAACTGAGAAAAAACCTTTGTCCTCATACAGCCAACATATAGCATCCTTAGCAGCATCAGAAAGTGGGAGGCTCAAAATTAAACCACGATCGCGTTCATTAAAGACAGTAGTGATCAACCCGGAGTTCCACCGCCCATTAAGCATCAGGTCTTGAACAAGGATGACACCAGAATGTGCATCAAAAGGGGTGGTGACAAAAGGATAATGTAAACAAGGTAGCCTCTAATCACTTCCAATGAAGAAAATTTTAGCAAAATTAACATAATCATAAATGTCACTGGTTGATCAAATTTCTTGTTTCGAGTAATTAACAATGATTAGCACATTGATGTTAAATGTGAACACAAGCAGCCTCTCTTCGTTTGTTTTTAATCAAGGAATGAAGTTATCATATAATTAAGTCCAAATCGGTGGTTTTGTAAAAAATATTAGTATAATACATGTAATTATCACAATTAATATTTTATTAAGTGTAGTTATCCATTATGCTTTGTCAAGTCCGTCGCGTCTATAAGCAAACAAAGACTTTCTTTCTTTTATGGTAAAAATTTGAACATTTTCTCGCGTTTAAGTTGAAGAATACAACGAAAGCTTCTCAATGATTTCATTACAATTATTTATTCATCATTTCGATAAGTAGGCAAAATAATACGACAATAATTTCAATTAAGCTTGAACGAAGTTTAATTAAATTATAATTAAAATAATATCATTTTTCTTAAATCATTTCAAATTGAAATTTAATTTAATTAGTTTAAATTTAACAGAACAAAATTAATGAATTACACATTTAACTAATAATTAAAAAATCTAACTAAATTAGTTAATTTAACTGTAAAAATTTTAAACCACTAATTTTTTAATTGTACCGTCTGATTTGAATTATTAAAATATCGCTTTCTGAACATTTTCTTCATCTGCCAACTAATCCTTATAGGTCAACTAAACCCTGTCCTTTATATGATTTCCACATGAAAGGATATCGAGATAAGGATGAATTACATCCACCATTTAGGCGGTAGGAGTTAATTTCTCAAGAAGCTTCTATTACTATAATTTCAAAATTCGACCCGTTTCCGTTGAATTGTCATTTAAATTGATCCATTCAAACTAATTTTCTAAATGGATAATTTAAAATAAGTGATTTTTAAAATTTAACTCTTAATTATTTTGCTAAAAAAATAACCATGTACTTTTTTATTATTATTTTAATTAAAATCTAATAAAAAGAAAATTTTCTAGAAAATAAAAATTAAATTCGGTAATTTAAAAATTAGATTTTTTTTGAAAAGATTTCTCTCAAAAAAATGTCTTTTAATTTATATATAAAATATCATTAAATATTGAAAGGGACGAATTTTTTATCCATTTTATTTTGTTCCTGTCCTATTTTATAAGTGTCAGCCATTTACTTTTATAAAATTTGCATAAATAAATAGATAAAATTTATAAAATAGGAGAAGATCGGACAGCTTATTCAGAACCTCGACCTTTTCAAGCCAACACGTTCAGATCTAGACTCTAGTCATAAGTTGAAACAGTAATGAAAAGAATAAACTAAACTAAACGCCCGAGTGTCGCGGGTACCTGCTTCTTCCCCAAGAAGTCAAACCTCATCGAAATTCACATGGAACTTTCTACAGTAATAGTTTTTGATTAATTTTCAAACATTTTGTTTGACTATTAATCGGTCATCCCTGATCCTAGTCGTCGTCATTCTTTCTATTTTAGCGTTCTTTATCATCTCTCTCGTCATCAATCTGCATAGACATCTCAATCCACATATAAGTAGCCATCAAAACGCACACCCTTTTAGCCATTACAAAGAAAGCCAACTCCTTCATTCATGTCAAGTGACCCGATGTTGAATCCATTAAGCTGCACCAATCCTAAGAAGACCAAGGATTTCAAAAAATGCAAAAGCCATTCACTGAAACCTACAAGGTCGAGAAAGAACTCTGCAAATCCTTTCTCGGATCGTGGCCTCGACAAATTCGAAGAGCTTCTCGCTGATCTTGAGAAGAAGAAGAAGATGATATACTCTAAAGTGGGACCTGAAGATGTGTATTACGTACGGTTCAAGTATTCGCCTACAAATGATATTGTCCCTGTCGTTGTGAAGTTGAAAGATCCTGATGCAAAAGAGAAGGTGATCGAGGTCGTCGATTCCAAAGAAGACAAGAAAGATAGCGATAAGCTGGATGCTCATGACACCACCGAGGTCTTGGATAACTCGCCGAGAAAAGGGTCGTCAACTCCGGATAAAAAGATTGAGAAGAAGAGGTCTTCATGGAATTTGATGTTGCACAAATGGAGAAGACCATCTTTTTACATGCCGATGTTTGTGATCTTCATCTTGCTGTTACTGATTTTCTTTGGTCGATCGGTTGTTATCCTATGCACATCTTTAGGGTGGTACGTAGTTCCTACATTGAGTTCTAAAAAGCCGATAAAGAAGAAAATCAACAAGAGAGGATTTAGCGAGCCTAAGATAGTAAGCGATGGTTTATCTTCTCCAAAGTTGAGCAAGATTCACGGGACTATGAAACTCAAGTCAGAACAACAGAAGAGTTTCTCCTGATATGTTCTTGATTTTTTTTTCTTTTTTTTTTTTTGGGTTCTTCTCTTTTTGTTTAATTCCCAGAGGTTAGGAATTCAGTTTTCATGGGTTGTAAAGATCTTTTTGGTTCCAAATTCCGATGTTTGGTTGGGATTTGAGTTCTGTCTCTCCAGTGGATGTTCATAATTGTAAATTAAAAGTAATATGAGATTAAGTTAGGTTTGGAAGATAGTTTTCCCGATTTGCTTATTGTACAGCTGCATTCTTTGTTTCTTTTCTTTGTCGGGTTCAGGAAATTGAACATTGACTTTCTCTGTATATTCATTTGACTCATTCTTTATCGGAAAAGAGATGACGGAAATACTCAATCAAAGAAAATAAGCAGAGAAAAGTCACAAATTGATGCGGGTGATGAACGGAGCAATGACTGATTTCTAAACATTAGACCAGCCTAAGCAGAAAGCCACCATTTTTGAATAAGCAAAGGTACCTTGAAGATGAATGGATTTGAAACAATTCAGGTCAATTTCGTACAGTGAGAATATTATACTTCAGGATCACCCAGATGTGTCATTTGTGATTGTTGGTATTTTGATAGATCCAGGGACAATAATCCTTTTCTTTTGCTTTTTGGTACATATGCTTCGTAGCTAATAAACTAATATACCAGACTTCTAAGTCCTGTCTTGTAATATTTCCTAAAATGGTGGGGGACTTGACCTCCGTGAGTCACGTGAGAATTTTAGACCCGAAATACAAGGTTATTTTATAAGACCAAAAGTTGTACACATTAAATTTAAAGCCTTTGTACTTTGATCTTCTTCACGTCAAGGACCCATATGGTTTGATTCTGAGTGTCAGACGACTACAACTTGCTCAGGACGTGCCTTCACATAAGATGTATGCCACTAACATTAGTACCGTGCAACAAAAAACTGTGAAGAGCTGACGTTCTAAGATGGGAAAAGTTAAATGAAAGAGCGAGCGTTTACTCTTGTTTCAGGTCTTCCTCTGAAGCAAATTTGCACGAACTATTTCCTACATTAAATTTCCATGAAAGATGCAGTACATGTCCTGTGTAAACTACTCAAGCTGTAATGAAGTATCTGAGCATCAAAATGTAACCAACAATAAAATACATGAATGCCACATGAGCCTTATACAACGAATTTCACTGTCAAGCCAAAAAGAACCACTTTTCCATCCCCCACTGCCAATTGTGTGCAAATTTGTAAACATTTCTCCAGCAATCTTATTCCTGTAAATTTAATAAAAGACATCACTGTATCAAGGTCATTCGCATAGAGACAGGATTTACAGAAATAACCAGTTTAATTCGGAAGTCAATCAGCTACTTGAGTTGAGTTCGCTTGTGTTTTTAAGGTGATGAAAGTAACCAAGATGCTCATAGCTTCTGGAGCACAAAGATGCAATTTATGTGTCACTTCATTTCATTTTATTGCTAACCTTGAATCTTTTCCTTCGTGCGTAATCGGAAGTGTAGTGAGAAATATATGGCTCACGCCTGGAAGTATCATCTCTGTAGCGCCTTCCTGATTGCACAGGCATGCCACCAGTCCTTTCTAGAGCCTGACTTCTTGAATTTCGAAAGAAGCCAATCTTGTCCCACGTGACCTCATAATCAGCCTTCAATCTAGAGCCTTGCTGCTCAAGACTGAGTCATGTCAGAGCCTTAAGAATATATAAATTGACTAATTAGGAATTCATGTATGCAGTTTGGACAAGTTTCGATATCAAACTAGCTGAATCATTTGCTCATAGTGACATTTTTCTCCATGGCAAGAGTGAAATACCATTCTCGAAAAGAGGAAAAGGGCAGTCAAAGAAAAATGTAAAATGGCAAATCTCAAATCCTAATTTCAAGCCATTTCAGTGAAAGTTCTATGCAAGCTTGCTTTAGTTTCTTGAGAAAGGGAAACCTATCTATTATATAAAATCTGTGAAACTAAACAGTTTAGCTAACCCTTTTCCCTGTAAAGAAAACAGATCAAATACAGAGTAAAGTCACACAGAGAATAACAATTTCCTACCTTTTGTAATGAGCGTCCACATAACACTTTAAGAGCATTATAGAAGTCTCCATGTTTCTCAAACTGCACAACAATTTTGCATTGGAGACCTGAAATTAAAATCCCATCTTCATCATCTGCATCCTTATCTTTATCATCGTCTTCAGCAACACTCAAGTTCCTAGCAGATATGAGTTGGAGCAACAATGGAAACCAGGTTACACCACATTATAGTACTAAGAACAATATCCAGTAGGGACTCAACATATACTGCAAGTATAACATATCGAACCATCACCAGGTTTAGAGAGAATCCACAATTCTGTAACAATAACCATCCCTTCATAAATTTTGAACATAAAATACCTATACAGGTAACCAGGTCTTATAATTGAGGCAAGATATTGACTATTAGGATTATGGCCTTCAACTGAAGCTCATTGAATCATATCTAAGACTGCCAAGAGAAAGATTGCTGCTTGAATTTTCCATGTACATTCACTCCTAAATCATATTCACAGTTCCATGGTGGCAACTAGTTTAGGCAAGTCTGTTTTGAAACACAAGAATGAGTTTTGTCAGAGCTTTTAATTATAATCTTGATTCAAGTTGGGTGGATTAGACATTTACCAAATCAGCTTTGAACTTATCAATCCTTCGCATACACCAAAAACACAATCAACCAGAAAAACTGTGTTTTTCATTTCAATTAGGATCCAGATTTCACCGCATCCACCCTCAATACATAGAAAGGGAGGATAGTCAAATCAAACAAGTACAAAACTGAGGCAGAAAACAATAAGGCCAACACAAAAGTATCACCTGGATAACACAAATTTGACAGGTCCTTAATCCGTTACATATACTTCCCCAAGCTAGAGCATTAAAACTCATAAATCACAATAACTTGTTCACAGAATTCAACATTCATTCCCCTAAGATCACTTGAATTACCAAAAAAAACACACACACACACACACACAGTAAAACTAACTTAAAGTTGCACTTACAGTGTCCATCCAGTCAACAAAGTTAATAACTAGGCAGTTAGGTATTGGCAGGAAATTTACTAGCGTAAGGTACTTGGCTGAAATCACAAGTCAAGCACAGAATCGTAAATGACAGAAAAATTATAGAACTGAAACCCCATGAAACTACCAGCAATACCTTATCTTTCCAAAAGTGGAGAATATGGTATGCGTGACTAACATGGAAGGCTTGGAAGAAACCCTCGGCTCAGCAAACCAACGTGACGGAACTTTTCTCATAATAATTGTATCAGGCTCTTGCCTTCCTCCTCTTGAATATCCTACCAAAAACAACGCCAAATCACATACACAAGAAAGAACACTTCAAAACCACCGAACGTTAACCCCTAATTAAACAAACAAACAAACAAAACCTCGATTACGAAAAGCGTAGAACTCGTCCCACTCTTTCTTCATCCCCTCAAAATCATCAAACACGGGCACGGCAACCCCCAATTTGTACTTGTCTCCTTCGAGGTTCAGTTCAATCCCATCCATTTTCCCAACGATGTGCTTTCTCCAATCGAGAAACTTCTTCTCCAACTCCTTGACATCATCGTTCTTTTCGTCGCTTCGCTTTTTAGTTTGCAGAAACCCTAGGTCGCGAATGCAGAGACTACCATCGGCCAGCGGATCGTCCCGCTTGAGTTTCTTGACGTCTTTGATGCGTTTGATCTGAAGGTCGTCTTCAGGGATGGTGACGGACAGTGAGGTGCTAAGGAAGTCTAATAACGCGCGCTTGAGCTTCCACTCGTCAATTGGTTTGGTGGCGGAAGAAGCGACTGAGGGGTAGATGGAGAGCGTGAGCTTCACGCGACGAGGGGTCAACGAGAGATCGTTCTCGATTTCTAGGGTTTCCGTTGGAGGAAGGGACTCTAACGGTCGAGTGCTCATTGCGGTTCAGACTCTTTTCTCTCTTCTTCAGCTCACTCATTCTTCTTCGTCATCAACGGAAGTTCTTGATTGTAAAGTCACCCCGAAACGGCGCCGTAAGCTGTGTCGCGGATAGGCCGAAGATGTGACGTCATCAATAAAAGACAGAAAAGCCCTTCTGTTTGTGACACTGCCCGGTACAATTGAGGGAAAAAGCAGGCGTAGAAAAAAAGTATAAAAGGGGCATCGAAAGTCAAAACAGAAGTAGGAGAATTCGTTCATCGGGAGAGATGGGACTGTGGTGCTTCTCCTGTTTCGACGGAGGCGACGAGCGGCGAGAGAGACAAGAGGCAGAGAAATTGGCGTCAATTGAAGCTCGCGCCAAAGCGGCCGAAGCAGCTCAGAAACGGTAATTTAAATTTCCCCTTTTATTTAGTTCTCTCCTTTAGTTTCGAAACGTAAATATCCAAGTTTTGCATGTCCCGATAAATTTAGGATTACAGTCATTGAAGGAGGACGCCGTCCGACTCTCTTTCCATAATCTGTTCTCTGTAGCAATTTATGTAACGGTGTCTGTTTTGCAGGCAAGAAGATTTCGAAAAGTCTGCTGCAGGAAGGGCTGCGCGTGCACAACTACAAGGGATGGCTAAACAGTCTGCTAATGCTAACCAAGGCGAACCTGTCCTGAAGGTCAATTCCTTTCTCTTTTAATTTTAGCTTCTTTTCTGGTACCTTTGTTGTTTATGATAATTAGGTATTCAGAACTACCGTTGTTCTTTAATCACACTCAATAGTCCTCCTCTACTTGAGATCAGATCCTTATACGAATGAGTACATAGCTATTGGCTCATGCCTGCATGCTCATGTTTTTATTTTGTTCATTCTGTTGGTGCAGTGGCAAATGGGCTGAGGCTTAGCTTCTTCCTTTGTCCGGCTACAGTTTCTTGGTAAGTTGATTAGAGTCTTGCAAGTATCAACTAGATATATTCAACTAGTGTCATAGATTAGACAGAAAGGTCCCATTTGTAGCTTCTGTCGATCCTGACTACAAGCCCTCATTCAGGAATGAGATAAATGTGGTGATAAATTCCTCCATTTAGATGACACTGAATTAGGGAACTAAATGTTTAGTTCTGGTAATAATTATATTCCCCAAGTTGAAAACAATCGATAAGCAGAAAAATGAAAAGCACATTTGGGAAGTTCTGTTTTATAAAATGCTTTAACAATGAATGTATTTTTTTCAAAAAGTTTTGGAAAGGATTGCTTTTCCTCTGTATGAAGTCAACAATTACACTTCCTCTTCGTTGATATTAATTCCTATCTTGATGTCCTTGTTCCTGTTCCAGCATAACTTGCATAGGATTCAACTGTATCTTCTGCACCACCGGTTTCTCCCACTCTCATGGCATATCATTCTTGTTTGCAAGATATGTTATGTTGAAGACATAATTCTCTTTAATAAAAGTTTGCTGTAATTATTCTGTTATTATCTATGGGGAAGAAATTATAGTAGAGTGATCATTATCTATATGATGTTTCAGTTCATTGAACGTTTTAAATTAGGGGTATTTTGCATCCGTGTGGCAATTCTTTTGCATCTTTCGAAATATTTCTTCCGTGGACAAGTTTTATTAGTGGACAGTTAAAGACAAGTCTTCAAACCTAATTTAGCTGACTCCAAAACATCATATCATAAGCAGACGACCAATTTAGTAGTATGCATAATTTCATTTCAGCAATAAAAGTTACAACTTACATAAAAGTCAAAGTTAATAAAGAGGTTGGCCTTCAAAAGATCTTAAGATCTCCATTACAGGTTAATAACTTAATATAACGCCCACTATTTTCATTGGGTTTTTCATCTCATCATTAAGTCTCCATTTGTGCATTTACATGGGAAAAATGAAGGTGGGACAGCCAACATGGTTCTGAATGTAACTCAAAACTACAGCAGGATTGCTTTACAATTTAATCTTGGTAGTGATATTGCGAAATCCTTAAGTTCCTACTGATCCATTTTGATGTCGATGCACCAACGGTTTAAGTCGGAGGTTCTAGATGCCTTTGGTGACATGTTGAGTGCTTGTGACAATTTTGAAACCATTATCAGACAATGTCTTGAACAGAGAGCTTGAGCTCATGTTTAGCTTGAAAGCAGTCGGGGGTATGCTCCCTTTATTTCTGCAAGATTGAACCATGCGTCATGATTGGTGGGTTCCATATGCAAGGCATGTCACCTTAAAATATTAATTGAATCTCGTTGAGGAATTCATCGCATGACCATCAAGAATTGCAGATTGTTATGGGTTGAATCAGGAGTTCTTGAGTGGTGTTAGAGCCAATATTTTTTCTTATAGTTATAGTGTATTCTGATCTTCTACATTAAAAAAGATTTTTCCTTGGACTATTGGCATTACGCATTGACAACTATTGAATAGAAATTGTAGCAGATATAATAGAAATTAAAGATATGAACGCATCAATAACTTGTACATCGTCTATTTTAGCAAGGACTACTGTGACAAATGCAAGATTTACGGTGGAAATTTTTTATGAAACGGGTTATTTCGGCATGTGGTAAAGTGATGTTCAAGATGTTCTTTTCAGCAAAATCTTGACATTGTCATTGAAGAAAAGAAACCAGATGATGTTGAGGAGAAAGATTGGAAGATTATAAATTGTTTGACATGTAGTACAATTCGATAGTGTCTTTTCAGAGAGCAAAAGTATGTCTGCTCGAAAGAAACTTCTGCATTTAAATTGTGCAACATGTTGGAGGAAAAAAATCTTGAAGAAAAGTAGTCAAAATAAGCTTAATATGAAGAAGAGATCATTTTGTTTATCTTATGTTCTGGGTACCACTATAAATGATCACATCACCAGTTTTAATCAGTTAGTTACTTATTTAATGAATTTAGATGTGAGATTTGAAGATGAAGATTTGACTTTGATGTTGTCGATATCCCTTCTTGAAGAGTTTGAGTTTCTTGAAACTGTTCTATTTCATGGGAAGGTTGTTGTGTCTCTTAGTGAAGTTACAACTGCTTTATATAATCATGAATTGAGAAGGAAAAACGTACAAGTGGAGCAGCAGAAGCTTTGGTGGTTAGTAGCCGTTCGCAGAGCCAGACTAAAGGAAAGAAATGGAGATTGAAGTCGAAACCTAAATTGAGCAAAAATGGATGTGCTTTTTGTCGAGAAAAAGGGTATTGAAAAAAGGATTTTTCTAAAGTTGAAGAATAAAAACAAACCTGATAAGGGAAATGTTGTTGCAAATTCAAATATTGATGAGTGTGAAAATGCAGACTCAAATTCCTCATTAGTTGTTACATCCTTAATAAGCCTTTCTAGTCTATGGCTGCTAGATTTAGGTTGTAGCTATCATATGTGACCCAATCGGGATTGGTTTTCTGATTTTAGAGAGCTAGAAGGTGGAGTCGTCTACACAACAAATGACAATCCATGTATCACAAATGAGATTGGTTCGATTTGCTTAAGGAATCACGATGAAACAACCAGGACTTTGGCAGATGTCAGATACATGCTAAGTTTGACGAAGAATCTCATTTCTGCGTGAGTCCTAGAATCAAAGGGTTATACTATAAATGTAACAAATGGAGTAATGAAAGTCATCTCTGATAGACTTGTGGTAATGAAAAGAATTCAAAGAAATAATAACATGTATTATTAATAAGGTAATGTAGTTATTGGAACAATAGTTGTAGCTTCTAACGATAATCAAGAGCTAGAAGCAGTCAGGTTGTGACATATATACTTGGGACATGCAAGTGAATTATCCTTGAAGATATTAGTAAATCAAAGATTGTTGAAAAGGAGTTTGTGCTTATAAATTAGATTTATGTGAGCATTGTGTCAGAGGGGAGTAGACAAGAGTGAAATTCAGCACTGCAATCCATGATACGAATGGTATTTTAGATTATGTTCACTCTGATGTGCGAGGACCTTCCAAAACAGCTTTTTTGGGAGAAAAACACTATCATGTGACCTTTGTAAATAATTTTTCTTGGAGAGTATGAGTGTATACTATGAAGAGTAAGGATGCTGGAAGTTTTCCTCGAATGGAAGAAGATGGCGGAAACTCACATAGGCAGAAGGATCAAGCGTCTCCATACAAATAATGATGGGGAATACACGTGTGATCTATTTTTAAAAGTCTACGAAGATGAAGGTATTGTCATATACTTCACAATCAGGGATACACCACATCAAAATGAGGTGGCAGAACGTATGAATCAGATATTGTTGGAGAAAGTTTGATATATGTTGTCCAAAGCTGGGTTGGGCAGAGAATTTGGGGTTGAGGCTGTTATATATATATGCCATCTCATCAATTGCCATCTATCAACTGCTATTGGTGGTAAAACACTTTTAAAAAAATGGTTTGAAAAACCTGCTACAGATTATGATTCCTTACATGTGTTTGGTTCCACTGCATACTAGCATGTTAATGAGTCAAAGTTGGATCCACATGCAAAAAAAGCAATTTTCATCGGTATTATCTCTGGTGTGGAAGGATATCGTCTTTGGTGTCCAAAAAAAATAATTTTCAGCATAGGTCCATGTTACCTTTGATAAATCTACCATGTTAAGAAAGGTGACAATTGAAAATATTGAGCAGACAAATGGTACCTTAAAGGAGGTAGAGTTTGAAGGAAGAATTGTTGCCTCAGCAAATGATGAAGCAGATGCAGAAACTCTTGTAGTAGAAGAGGAGCCAGATGAAAAAGAGGTTCCTAACAAAGAACCTCTACAACAATAATTACTAATTGTATTAAGAAAGTCAAAAAGGAACATTCAAGTACCTGCTCGTTATGTTAATATGGTGGCTTATGCGTCTTCAATTGAAATTGATGACATTCCTACCACTTATAAGAAAGCAGTCTGAAGTTCAAAAGAAGATAAGTGTAGGATAACCATGAAAGAAGAAATACATTCCCTTCATAAGAATCAGATGTGAAAGCTAACTAGTCTCCCAAAGGAAAAGAAGACAATTGGATGCAAATGGATATATGCAGAGAAAGATAGATTTCCTGACAAGAATAATATTTGCTACAAAGCAAAGCTGATGGCCAAAGGCTATGCTCAGACGAAAGGAATTGATTATAATGAAGATTTTCCTCCAGTTGTAAAACATTCCTCAATTAGAATTTTCTTGGCTTTGGTAGCATAGTTTGATATGGAAATAGTTCAATTGGATGTAAAAACTACATTTTTACATGAAAATTAGAGGAGGAAATCTATATGACTTAGCTCGAAGGTTTTAAAGTTACTGGAAAAGAGAATATGGTGTGCAAGCTTGAAAAAATGTTGTACGGATCGAATCAATCTTCGAGGCAGTGGTACAAGCGATTTGACAAGTTTATGATGGGGCAAAAGTACACAAGAAACAAATATGATAAATGTGTGTATTTTTGCAAGCTACAAGATGGATCCTACATTTATCTTCTCCTGTATGTTGACGATATATTGATAGTTTCAAAGAAACTAAGAGAAATTGAGAGATTGAAGATTAAGTTGAATTAAGTGTTTGAAATGAATGATGTAGGTGAAGCTAAGAAGATTCTAGACATGGAGATAAGCAAAGATAAGGAATTGGGAAGACTTCGTTTGACTCAGAAACAGTATTTGAGAAAGGTAATAAAATGTTTTTGCTTGAATGAAAAGTTAAAGCCTGTCAGTACTCCGTTTGCTTCTCATTTTAAGCTCAGTGCATCTTTGTCCCTAAAGAATGATGCAGAACGGAAATACATGTCAAAAGTACCGTATGCAATGTTGTTGGTAGCTTGATGTATTCTATTGTATATACAAGGCCCGATATTTCACAGGCAGTTGGGGTTGTGAGCAGGTATATGTATGATCCTAGAAACGAACATTGACAAGCTGTGAAATGGATTCTACAGTACATTCTGAATACCATAGATATTGGTTTGGTATTTCAGTGGAATAAGTAAGACGATTAACTTGTAGTTGGATATTGTGATTCTGACTATGTCGGTGATTTGGATATGCGTTAGTATTCTTGCAAAGACACCAATCAGTTGGAGGTCTACTTTACAGTCAACAATTTCCTTGTCAACTACGGAGGCAGAGTATATGACAGCTACAGTTGATGCAAAGGAGGTAATTTGACTTCAAGGATTGCATGGTAAATTAGGGGTTAACAGAAGCACATCAAAGTGCATTGTGATAGTTAGAGTGTTATCCTTTTAACAAATAATTAGGTTTACCATGAAAGGACAAAGTGATATTGATGTCCGTTATCACTTTGTACGAGAGTTTTTGGAAGAAGGTAAAGTTACAATCTAGAAAATTAAGACTACTGAGAATCCTGCTGATATATTGACAAAGGTGGTGACTTCTATCAAGTTCTAACATTGTTTGAAATTGATCAATATTGCTAAATATTGAAGATGGGCGCTTTGAAGTGTTGGGCGTCGCTTGTTTCTGAAATCTAACTCTTGAGCATCATCGAATCACAACTTGGCTTTGATACCATCAATGTTGGATCTTACTTGGGTCCGGAATCATAAAACGTGTACCAAAACATGATCTTCTTTGTCATTACTCCTTATTTCCGAATTTTCAACACTCTTCGGAATCATAAAATGAGTGCATATTACGGAGCCCAACAATCGATTCGGAATCCAAAACATAAGCGGGTTTTCCAATTTCTTTAACCCTCATCGAATAGTTCTCATTCTCATAACATCTCAAGCCACAAAGGGTGAGCCACACAACGGAATCACAATAAGTACAATTGACTTCTTCAAAATGGTAGCTCTTAGTCTCTAGTTTATGTAGAAACAAGAACCATCTCAAACGGAGCTCTATAGCTAAAGATATGCTTAAAAATCCAAAGTACGTTCATAACCCTATCATGCTCTTTCAACTGACCCCTTACTTCTTTTCAATAAAACTTTCTAAATTTAACTCCAAAGGCTATAAATTTTCATGGAGGGGTAGAAAAATGTGTTAGAAATCTAACGCCTCAAGAATCATCTCAATCGGAGCTCGGACGAAGGAGTTATGTCCAAACGAGTCCAACATGTTCATATCCTCACTCCTATCGAACATACTTTGGCGCAAACGTCATAACTCTCATTATAGGTGTCGGATTGACTTCGGTTTTGGACGGTTAGAAAGTAGACATCTAGGGCTACAACTTTCGCGAAGACCAAAAATTAAAATTTTGTCGTTTTCTGGGTCAAAATACACGGACTGTGTGATCCAAGACGGTCAGGCCGTGTAACCTTCGGGTGTAACAGTGCTCCTGCGCTGAAAACACACGGGCTGTGTGATTTTACACGGTCAGACCGTGTAACCTTCGGGTGTAACCAATTTTTCACCCCCCAAGACCCCTCCAAAGGATCCTAAACCCATCCTCGCATCCCATTTACTCATAATCTTGCCAAATTCAACTCTTTCTAGTCCGATATCACTTCATAGACTCTAATTGTTCGGGAAACACGTCCTATACGATATCCTAACTTGTAATGAGCATAACTTACAACTCCGATATCAAAAAATTGCATACTTTATAGCGTTGGAAAGCTATAAAGACGAACTACAACTTTCATGAAGGCAACTTTGGCTAATTCTACCTAGATTGATATAGTTTTTCATTGGAAGTCAGAACATACAATTTTCTTTTATGAAAAACTTAGAAAATCCCAATTTCACTTCCTCTATTACAACATCCTTCAAAACAATTCAACTACCAATTGGA
>JAOQMQ010000002.1:3215621-3239973 GCA_027563845.1 Erythroxylum subrotundum | reverse complement strand
TGGAAGTAAAATTATAAATATGCATAAAAAGTCACAAACGACACTTATTTTGAATAATTAAAATTCCTCTAAAACGATTCTTATTATAAATCAGAGTGAGTATTTATTTTGCATTAAGAACTCAAAAGTCCAGCTCTCTTTTCACGTGGCTTTTCTTGAACATAACACAACCTCGTTCGAATTAGGTATATATAATAAAGACATCTTCAGCATTAAATAGGCATCACCCACTATTCCATCATAGGTACAACCTTCAACCATAAGTTCATTTAATAACCAAAAAAATAGAAGGTAAACGAAGTAAATTACTTTTTGTGTGTGTATATATGAAAATTTTTTAGATGATTGTTATATTTTATAAATTTTGTATTTTAAAAATTATTTAATAAATTAATGAAATTAGAATAAAAAGAATGATTTAATTTAATTGGTAATCTAAATTCTTAAAGCACAACAAACATACTTATTTTTAGACAAAAATCTAAGGAATCTTAAATGTTAAATTACATCACATTAACTATTAGATGGAACCTTCGACAATAACTTCATTTAATAACAAACAAAAAAATACAAAGTAAATGAAGTAAATTACTTATTTTTTAGTGTGTATTGGATAAATTTTTAGATAGTCTTATATTTTATAGATTTTTTATTTTAAAAAATTATTTAAAAATTTAACAATCTTAAAATCAAATAAATGATTCAATTTAAATGTTAGCATACGTTCTTAAAATACAACAAACTTACTTATTTTAACATAAAAACTTAAAGCATCTTAAATAGTAAATTTAACTTTTTTACTATTAGAAATTCTTGAAAAATCTCTTATCACTTGTTATAATTAATATTGATAAATGTGAATTAGATAGACTCTCAATTATAAATAATAAATTTTAATTATATTTTTAATGTATTACTTAACAAATTATTAATTCAAAAATACACGCTAAATTTAACTTAAGTATGGTAATAAACTCTTAAAATAGAGCCAACTTATTTTTTTTAACACAAAATCTAATTCAAAATTTCCAAGTGATGTAGAGTTACAAGAGTTTTCATTAGAAATAGGAGTGAGTTGACCTAACTTTTTTCAATAAAATTTTGAAAATTTTAATGAAAATTATTTAATTAAAAATATAATATGAGAAATTCAATTTATTTGAAGATATGAATTTAAATTGATTAATAAAAATTGAATTTTTATAGTGAATGAATATGTATGTGTGTGTATATATATATATATATAGTTTTGAGAAATTCATTTAATTGACGATAAGAACAAAATTCATTAATTGTTGAGACAATTTACAAAAATGATTATTCAAAATTTTCAAATAATACAATTTATAAAAATTCAAGATAAAATCATGAAATAAACATCCGGACTAAGACTATGAGAGTGGAGACCAGAGACTAGAGAGTGGAGACTAGAGAGAGTAACTAATCGTTGTAGTTAAGATCGTCAATAGTTTGCATCACTTTTTATGTATGTAGAAACATTACATTTAGTACGATAAAGGTAATATAATATAAAAATAGACAATATCTATATATTAAAAAGAAAAGAGTTTACCCTCAATATCTTCAGTTTCTAGCCAACTTTGAGCATACATAAGGGCTTTTACGGTACGAGAATAAAGTTGAGTACGATGAAGACTAATAACCCGACTACCAGTGCTAAAGTATACTCTAAAACAACAATAGATGATGAAATTGCTAATAGATCTTGTGCAATTATTTGCATGATCGGAAAATTATTTTCACAACTCTTCCACCATAACAATACATTGAACTGCACACTTTTAACTTCGACCACATAACCTTGCATCAAATATTTATTTAATTTCATTATATTGTATGAAGTCTTATCCCTTTTTTCTTTTATAACTTTTGTAAGTAAAAGTAACAAAAGTAACTTTTATCATAGTTGAATAGTTTGAACTACTACGATCTCAATATTAAATTTTGTCCATTATGAGTTAATAATCATTAAATACATCATATTAGAATTGGTTCGTGATATCTATATGCCCTTGGGCCTAATCACCATACAACACATTATACATAAAATTAACCCCCTACATCTTGTATCTCAGATCCAACACATATATGAATGCAATAATATGTCCAACTATATACCAAGAATTCAACTTCTCTATCATCTACTCTGTCATAACCCGAATAACTTCATTGGAATCTAATATTCAATCAGATAAGGTTTTCTTTATCTCATACATAATGCTAGAGCAACAATGCAAAGTTGGATTTTTTTGGAGAATAATTCAGCGCAATATAAAATAATTCCAACTTTACATAAAGTTCTCTAGCCAACTTTCATTGGTCTTCTGTAGGCATGCAAGTGTGTTGAGAATCTCATTTTCTAAGTCTGATAAACATTTCAACATATAATATTATCGACTCCAACATCTTGAAGGTTGAGTTTCATCGGATTGGACAATAAAAAATCAACTTATTTATACTCAGAATGTATAGTAATCATTTTTTTTTCAAAATTCCTAACTTTTTTAGGTATTGCACTCTAATATTACTACAATATTCTAAATTGAATCTATTGTTTCCTTTATCATCTTCAATTCATCCTTCACAATCAAATTCAAAATATGCACAAATCAATGCATTTAGAATAACCTTTTATCGACCAACAACCATACCTTATTCTTCAACTTTTCAGTCATAACATCATTTATGGTACAATTATCAACTGTTAAGGTGGATAATTTGGTGTCGATCTTCCAATATGTCAAACAGTCTCCAAATACGATTGTCAACCTTTCACCTATATATGGTATCTGTATATAAATGAACCTATCATATACAAATATGACCAACATTAATCATAATATAATCAAAATATGATAACAATATTAAATAGTATAAATCACTCCAAAAGTTTATTGTATAGAGTTTAGTCATTGTTAACATAATTCCTTTAGTTATTGGCTGCCCACATGTCAACTATAATGTAACCCATCATTCAATATTCGACAATGTTCTCAAAATTTCTTTATTCTTATCTTTATATATCTTCATAATGCCCTTCTTCAATATATTCCGAGTTGGAATCTTGAAGGCCAATTGTGATGAGTTACAAAATATCCTAAATCTTTTGGTATCAATTACTCCAATATTGAATTACAACTCTCCTCTAAAAGAATATGTTCATCCATATAAAACAATCAACATATTTATATGTATGATATTCATAGTCATAATTGACAATTTATAAATATGAGAGGGAATATGATATCATAAATTATAATAATCTTATCTAAAGTTTATTGGTGACTTACACAATCAATTACATGCATCGTGTAACTCACTGTGAAGTTTTTGTGCAGACTTACACAGTCACTTACATGAATGTGTATGTCAGCCCCAGATGGCAAAATCCCAAAAATTTTTGTATTCCACAAAATCAATCTTCAATTAAAAGATTTAAAACCAGAATATGACTAAGGAATTTTACCTTAGTGGGTGGGTTATGAAGAAGCAAAACAAGACGACGATTAGGTGGCTAGGAAGTAAGGCCGTAGGGTGGTGTAACAAAGGGGCGGTGGGATGGAGTGTGAAGATTGGTAGAGGAAGGAGAAGGATACGGAGGAAGACGACATGGGGCATATAGCATAATAGACTCGTCTAAGAGAAAGAGAGAAACTTAAGTCTAAAAGTAGGGGAAGAAAACAATTCAGGAGAAGGAAAAAAAGGTAGGGAAAAACAACACAGAATAACCTAAACTAAAACGACACTATTTGACTTTGTAAGAAGTGAAAAAACTTAGCCTAAGACAAATTAAAAACAAAATGATATCTTTTAAATTTAAAACTTGTCAGGCCTCAAGCGAAGCTCGAGTCACTAACTCGAGGCCAAACAAATTTTCACTATTAAAACCTTTTTGCTAGTCAGCCTGTTACGAGAAGTGTTGTACAAAGTAACTTGGGTTGCAAAGAAATGGATTCACATCACTTAATATCAATTTAAGCCCATCAACACAAAATGAGAGGCTAGCACAAAGAGGTCCATCAATATAACAGCCAGTAAACCACTTGAAATTATATACTCAGATATATGGGGACCCTCACCCTACCTATCCTCTGTTGGACATAGATATTATATCCTTTTCATTGATGCCTACTCAAGGTTTACCTGGTTTTATCCACTCAAACTCAAATTTGAAGCTCTATCGACATTTATTAAATTCAAAACTCATATAAAACTTCAACTTGAGCTAAAGATCAGAGCTATTCACACGGGAGGGGAGGGGGGATATAAAGCCTTTTTTTTCCTTATTTATCTCAACATGGCAATACACCCCGTTTCACTGCCCCTATACACATCAACAAAACGGTGTTTCTGAAAGGAAACATCACCACATCACAAAAATGGGCCTCACTTTGCTCTCTTATGCCCATATGCCCTTAACCTTATGGCTTGAAGCTTTTTCTACTACCACCTACCTTATCAATAATTTACCCTCACCTAAACTCCAAAATAAATCACCCTTTGAAAGACTATACAACAAAAAGGCGAATTACATGTATTTAAAACCCTTTGGCTACAGTTGTTTTCCCTATCTACGTTACTACTCTGCTTACAAACTTAATTTTCACATTTCAAAGTGTGTATTTCTAGGCTATAGTCCCCATAAAAAAAGGCTATATATATCTTAATGCCAAGGGTCAAATTTTTATCTCCCGCTATGCTGAGTTCAATAAAGAGGAAATTTCATATCCAGCTCTTTTTTCACAAAAACAGAAGCCTTCTACTTCAGGTTCTCACCATTGTTTACCCCTTTCTGCTCTAGTCCCTGCCACTACCTTTAACAAGTCACTCTAAGGCACTCCTCTGCAAGTAGATCAGTCATCTCTACCTTCACAGTCCGTTGACACTCATCAGGTACATTCTTCTCCACTTTTATCTACTCCTTTATCTGTTTCTAGTTCCTATCCTTCACACATTGGTTCTCCTACTACCACACATTCTGTCAATGCTTCTATACCTCCTATTCTGTCAACCCTAAACACCACCTTACCTGTTGGGCCCCGTTTTTGGAGCCTAATTATCCAGAGTCATAAAGCATGAGCTGGTCTCTTTGTAGGGTTATTTCTATGTACCCTCATTAGCCGTCATCCTGCAAGGGTGGCGTGCCCCACTAGACAAACATCAAAATCACACATTGACTTCTTTAGAGCAATTGTAGCTCTATGTTCCTAGTTTATTTTGAAACAAGAACCATCTCATTTGGAGCTCTACAGATCAAGATATCATCAAAATACCAAAGTATGTTCATAACCAATTTATGATCTTCCATCCAATCCCTCATTTTCTTTCCATCAATCTTTTTGAAATCAACACCAAAGGATACTAATTTTTATGGAAAGATAGCTAAATGTCTTAAGAATCTATTGCTTTAAGAATCACTAAATTTGGAGGCCGGGTTATGAAGTTATGGCCAAAAGAATCAACCATGCTCATGTCCTCAATCTTGTTGTACCTATCTCGGGAAAATTAGCATAACTTTTACTAGAGATGTCGGATTAAGGTCATTCTTAGACTATTTGAAATAGAACTTCTAGATCTACAACTTTTGTGAAGACTTTGACAAGAGATTTTTTCAGTTAGAGGGTCAAAACACACGGCAGTGTGAAATCACATGGGCAGCCCATGTTTCTTTCGGATCTGATTGTGCTTCTGCGTTAGGAACACACAGCTAGTGTGAATATACACGGCCTGACCGTGTAACCTTCGAGTCTGGCGATTTCATTTGGAGGTTCAAAACACGGACCGTGTGAATTTACACGGGTAGACCGTGTAACCCATGGGTCTGGCAATTTTTCTGAATCAGGAATTCACGGTCAGTGTGAATATACATGGCCTGACCGTGTAACCTTCGGGTCTTGCTAAATTTTCCCCTCTCCAAAACCTTTCCAATGGATCCTACATCCATCCTAACATCCCTTTTACTCGTAATCTTCCCAAATTCAACTCTCCTAGTGCGATATCACTTTATATACTCTAGTTATTCGGGATACACATCCTATGCAACATCACCTACTCAAATGATCATATCTCTCAACTCCGATATCCAAAAATTGCATACTTTATATCGTTGGAAAGCTAGAAAGACAAGCTACAACTCTATGAAGACGACTTTGTCTAATTCATCCTAGATTGATGTAGTTTTTTCCCTGAAGTCAGAATATAATTTCTATCTTATAAAAACTTGAAATTTGTAATGTAAAGACTTGAAAAGTCATAAACAAACATAATGTATATATATTTCATTCACATAAAAAAAAAAGAGTTTTATAACGCTTTAGTGGGCATTTCAAGCCACCTTACATAATAATCCAAAATAAAAACTTTACAAGAACAACAATTGCTCAAAAAGTGACTAAAGCCTTGTTTTACAAAATCTAGTTTTAAAAACAAAATATGCAAATTGGAGTGATGCCTTGACTCTTGACTTGATCACTCGATATCTTGTTCATCGCTTGAAGATAAGAAGGAACTGGGGGTGAGCTTAAAGCTCGTGGGTAATAGTTTTATAATCGATAACAAGCAAAAACCATTGAAAACCCTCATGATCATAGCAAATTCTCATGAAAATCCATAAAACACAAAATTCTCAAATTCTCAACTTATTAAACCAATTCTCAACTCACATAAGTCATGTATCACTTAATTCACAACTCACATAAGTTAAACCAATTCACAACTCACCTAAGTCAAGCATTCATCAAACTTGTCAACACATTTAAACACATAAGCACATCATAATGGTTTGGGCATTTCCATAAACATGAAGAATTACGCAATTCCACATAATGGTCCTGTGTAGTCGTAAACTTGAGGGAATACATAAAGGAGCTAAGTGTCACTAGCGGGCAGGCGGAAGAAGCCTTTAACTTAGTCAATGTGCACGTGACATTATTGAATGAACTACACTAAACCCACATAACATGTAATTCATGAATTGAAAACAGTTTACCCATATGGCACATTTTTTGAAACTTGATTTCATATACTTGCTATTCTTTCAAAAATCATATCCATCATCATTTCACAATTTCGCAACCAAAATCCTATACCAAGCATAATAGCCCTTTCTTAAATCATTCAAAAACAACAAATACCACAATTATGAAGCAATTAGCAATCATTCCCATATCAGCTCAAAATTCATTCACAAAATTTACATACCAAAAACATGTGGCACATTCTTAAGCATTTAAAGAACAATAAATGCACATTTATAAGGCAATTGGAAAATCATTTAATTCCATTTATTTGAAGAACTTTTATGGTTTATTGACCCAATTATAAAAAAGTAACCCACCTTAATTTCTTTGCTTGAAAACTTGCCCAAAGATGTCTCTCCTCTTGCTCCTCTTATCCCTTTTGCCTCCCTTCACGTTAGCAAAAATCTCCAATTCAATAGGAATCCAAATTGGACAACCGAAAGAAACATATGCATAAAATTGATCATAGAATACTTAAACCAATGTATTTCCTAAGCTCTTTGAACCAAAACTCCTTCCAAAATCTAAAAGATTAAACATAAACTTACCTTAAATCTTCACAAAACAATGATTTTCTTGGCTCTAATAGAAGCTATATTCCTCCTCTTTCCTTTTTCCTTTTTGAACAAGTTCAAAATCACTCTTTAAGACTAAGAAAAATCAAAACCTAGCTTAGCTTTCTTTATCTCCTTTCTTTTCTCTCCAACGACACTCTCTCCCTCTTCTCTCTTCTAATTTTCATTTTTTTTCCTCTTCAAACGCAAGACAAGTCTTCTTTCTTTCTTTTATACCCTTAATGAATCTAAAATGTCCAATTTACCCTTCCATCAATGCCTTAAGACTTTACAACTTAAGTGATCTTCCAACAATGCCCCTCATGCAATCTTACCACCCTAACACTTTAATTCAATTAACCTATGTCATATAATCTCACTCGCATTTACATGCTAATTAACTCCATGATAAATTAATCTATTAAGATCTCAAAATTACTTTAAATCATGCTTAATTAAGAATTTTTTTTTTGGGCTAACATTACCTTCCACTCCTTTACCTACCCATCCTATGCAAACAAGATCCAAGAGTGGTATCTACAAGCCTAAACTCTACACCACTACAATCACCAATGCTCTCCATCCCTGTTCTGCTCAAGAACCTGATTTCATTTCCCAAGCTCTAAATGATCCCACCTGGCAACTAGCTGTGCAGAATGAAATTGATGCATTGAATCACAACAGGACCTGGCAATTAGTCCCATATGCATCTCATAAGAATGTTTTGGGCACAAATGGGTATTTTGGCTCAAATACCATGCTGATGGGTTTGTGGTGAAGCATAAGGCTTGCCTTGTTGCTAAGGGATTTAATCACACATTTGGGGTTGACTTCACTGAAACATTTAGTCCAGTGGTAAAAGCTTCAACTATAAAGATTATTCTCTCACTGGCTGTATCTCACAACTGGGATATACAACAAATCGATGTAAACAACGCCTTTCTCAATGGTGAGTTACAAGAAGCGATTTACATCAGCCAACCTCAAGGTTTCGAGGATCCTAACAATCCTACTCATGTCTGTCGCCTGCTAAAAGCTCTGTACGGGCTCAAATAGGCCCCCCAGGGCTTGGTTTCACACACTTAAAAGTGCTCTCATTCAGTGGGGTTTCAGAACTCTAAATCAGACACTTCATTATTCTACTTCAGACATTAGGCAACACTTATCATTCTACTGGTTTATGTTAACGACATCTTAGTCACTGGAAATGATCAACAAGCAATACAAGTCATTATTACTAAGCTACATAATCAGTTTGCTCTCAAATCTCTTGGCAGTCTCAACTATTTTCTAGGGTTTGAAGTTTATCAAAATCCTATTGGGCTTTATCTATCATAACACAAATATATTCGTGACTTACTTCAAAGAGCGAATATGGTGACTTGTAAGCCTTTCTCCACTCCAGTCTCCACAAGCACCAAGCTCTCCCTGTATGATGGTTCTCTTATTGACAATCCCTCTGTCTATCGTAGTTTGGTTGGTGCCTTGCAATATCTCTACAATACAAGACCTGACATTAGTTATATTGTAAATAAACTGAGTCAGTTTCTCTCAAATCCTTTATAGCCTCACTTGATTGCTTTAAAACGAGTTCTTCGTTACCTGCAGGGGTCGTTTCATCTCTATTTGCACTTCAAACCTTCATTTACTCCTCTAGCTCTTCATGCCTTCAGTGACTCGGGCTGGGCCAGCTCTTCAGACGATCAAAAGTCCACATCCGGTGGCTTTGTCTTCCTGGGGGGAAATCTGGTGTACTGGAACTCCAAAAAGCAGCAAGTCGTGGCTCGATCAAGTACTGAAGCTGAGTATAGGGCCTTCTCTCAAATCTCTACTGAGCTAATCTGACTTCGTTCACTTCTATCTGAGCTAGGCTTCACTATGCCTCTCAAACCAGTTCTATGGTGCGATAACAACAGGGCTCGATCTCTCTCATAGAACCCAGTTTTTCACTCTCGTACTAAACACATCGAGATAGATGTGCACTTTATTAGAGATAAAATCTCTGATGGAACCCTAGAAGTAAAATATGTGAGCTCCACCAATCAGATAGCTGACCTATTAACTAAACCCATTACAGCTACTCGCTTCAACCATCTTATCTTCAAACTCAATTTAGTTCAGAATCCTAGGTTGAGTTTGAGTGGGGATGTTACAAAAAGTGTTTTACAAAGTAACTTGGGTGTGCAAAGAAATGGACTATCATTATTTAATATCAATTCAAGCCTATCAACACAAAATGAGAGTCTAGCACAAAGAGATCCATTAAAGTCTATCATATATCCACATACAGGAGAGCATGGTTTGAAAAATTCTAGAAGACAAAAATTGCTATTATTCAATATGCATGAGCTATCAGTTCCTTGTTGTAACAATCTGTATAAATTGAGGTCTTCATGTACATGTAATTATTCATCAATTAATACAAAAATATACAAATATTACATCATTTTCACAGCCTAATTTGATTTGTTGACTTCTAGCCGAGTTGAGCTCGTGCCCAAATGTCATCCCATAATTTCCACTAATATTAATGAAGTCGCGTCAAATTACCATAGGAGCTTTTAGGCCACCAGTCACGAGAGGCTAAAAATAAAAAAAGAAAGAGAAAAAAAAAAGCTTAATTATCCACTCGAATATTCCAAAAGCACCTCTCTTTATTCCCTACAACTCACCACATTTTAATCTTCCAACTTCTACCAATTTCTAAACCAACCGAGTCGTATGTTTTCTCTGTCTGTCTCCTCTAAATTTTCACCAAAACCTTATTTCTGTTAAACGTGTCCGAAGAAACAAGATTGTCCAAACACTGCACGAGCTCTTACACTCTTTACGTTCATTACGGTACCTTAAATCCTGGAAGAATCCACACATCTCCTATGGTTCCTTGTACTTTCACGTGTTTTCGATCTTTTTACTTTCACGTACGCTACACATCGGTGCTTACGCAAATTGTGTTAGTGTGTCCAATAATATCCAACGGCTAATAACAATCCACGTGTTCGGGTACAATGTTTTTAAGACTCGACCGAATATTATATGCCACACGGTGTGAATTTGAACTCTCTCTAACATGGAAAACCAAAATTGCTTGTAAAATTCAGAGTCCCTTCAAAAAGCACCATATTAATTTGTGCTTCTTATTCCTCTCTTTGTAGTTTGTTTGCCCTCTCAATCTTTATGCCAATTGAGATACCAAATCGATCTCTTCTATTAAGTGTTTTGATGGCTAAACCCTTTCTCAATTCAAAAACGTTGCCTTGTCAATTCCTTAAGTTTAAATTTGCCGTCTTTTTGTTATCAGATTCACATAATTTTCAGGTTCTCAGTCAACGTTTTCTCCATTTTTGACACAACTCGAGGATTATTTTAGTTGCTGACCGATGGGTAAACGTAAGTTCTTTCTATTCTTTTTGTTTTCCTGCTTTTTGATTCTGTTTTTGTTTTCTTTTTTGTTTTATTAATCGTAATGATGCGTTGGTTGCTGAATCTGGTAAAGAAACGATCTTTTCTTATTGGTTTGTTTCCAAGGTTCGGATTTGTTATCGGGCTTCTGCTTAATTTAGGTTTTTCGATTCTGTAAACATGAAACACATGAACACCCGAAAAGAAAGCGTTTCTTTTTTGGTCAGGGAAGAGTTTACAGCTTTTCTAATGGCTGGGTTGGTTGGAATTTGGCAGGTAATTCACAACGTAAGCATGCTGCGATGTTGGATAGCGATGACGATAATAGTAGCGAGTCTTCTTCATCGACTATCCGTTCCGACCACACATGGGCGTTGGAATCTGAAACTAAAATCGTTAAAGCTACTAGGCTGGATGAAGCTCTAGATGCTTTATTTGAGAAAAGGTTGGCAGTAATGTTAAGCTTTGGTTAGTTTGGTTTGACGTTCTGATCAAGGAACATATGTTAATTATGCTTATATCTTCACTTGTGTGTTATTTTGATTGTTTCTTGTTTTTTGGATTTAGGGGCTCCACTAGAGAGAATGCTTTGGCTGCAATTATAGAGGCTTTCTGTGCAAACTTGCAGCATCAATTCGTGGAAAATAAGTAAGTGTTCCTGGGTGTTTGTTTGCAGGATTTCAAACTTTTAAGAGTTTCTGGAAACTGTTAATAGTTACTAGTTGACAAGAAAGAACTGCTGGCTGTTTAGGGAACTTTAATTGTTTTTTTGACTTTGTTTTAAGGAGTGTATAGGTTTAGTTTTGTAATTGCTCGGATGTGTTTGTCCGTTATGTTGTTTTGATATTTTAACTTATTATGCTGGCATGAAGTTACTGAAATATGTATTGAGATATTGCTTGTTTAATGTGTCATCAGATTTGCCACTTTGCTTTATCAATGCCTTAATTCTATCAAGAAGGGGTCTGCCAAAGAGGTTGCTCTGGCATCAAAAGTTATTGGTTAGGCTTTGACACACTCCGACACATCTTTTCTCCACATTTTTACCATCTTGTTCTTAATGTGCTTTGTCTGTAACTTCCAGGATTGTTGGCGTTGACAGTTGGTTGTGGTGATAATGCACATGAAATATTGGAACAGTCAGTTACTCCTATTTCCCAAGCTCTTAAAAGTGGGTCTGAATCATCAAAAGTTGCGGTACGTATGGCATAAGAGGCTTTGTAGTTGAGAAGCGGAGAACTTTTTGTATTAATTTATTGATTGTTCTATGTTATTGGGTTATGGCTGTAGTTACTGGAGTGTTTAGCTATTGTCACTTTTGTTGGTGGGATTGATCCAGCAGAAACAGAACAATCAATGAATATCATATGGCAGTTTGTTCATCCTAAGCTGGTACCCAATGTACGTATCTGTTTCCAACTATTGTTTGTAATATTATTATTTTGGTTCTGGATTTTAGTTTTTGAATCTTCATTCTACATCTCCTTCTTCACGTTCATACCCTATTGCTATTTTTGATGTGTTTGTCTGTTTACCAAGTCTATTTGACGAAACTCGAACAAGAGAAAATTTTAAGTGGCTCAGTCAATACTAAGCATTGATTTCTTTGCTTTCTTACTGATCGTCCCAAGAACTAATTCTTTATGAAATTTAACTAACAGGTGGTTGCTGTCAAACCTTCTGCAGCTGTAATAGCTGCAGGTGTTTCTTCCTGGGCATTTCTGTTGACATCCCTAGATGGGTGGAAGCGTAATCCTAAAGACTGGCAGGAGTAAGCAGAATGCTTGGTTTATTTCTTTAAATGGATTGGTTTTGGCCTCTAACTGAAAAAGCAGTAGTAAATATTAGTGCCGTTTTTTTCTTTATATTATTAGCAAATGAAAATTTCTGCTTTAAATTCAAATCCAAGTATTCTTCATGAAATGTTAGTGGATAGTTAATTGTTACAATTTGCCCTGGGACTTTTGCTTCTGTATCTGAAATCTTGGAATGGAAGGTGGTTTTTGTAGTATCTCGAACAAGTATCTTATATGTGCTAGGCAACTCAAATAGATTTAAGGACTTACGAATTCTGTTAATTGGTGCAGATCAATTTCTTATTTATCTAGTCTGTTAGATAAGAATGACCGATCTGTCCGTATGGCTGCTGGTGAATCGTTGGCTCTAATTTTTGAGATGGGAAGTCTAGAGGAATTCGCTGCTGGAGCTAACTGTTCTACCGACTCATCGGTCCAGGAAGGAAACAAAGGCTTTTCTCATGTAGTAGGATTGCGATCAAAAATCCTAAACCAAGTTAGAAACCTGTCTGCAGAGGCTGGTGGAAAGGGATCAACCAAAAAAGATCTTAATAGTCAGCGTAACTTATTCAAGGACATCTTGGAGTTTCTTGAGGTAGTAACTGGTTTCCTTCTTACCAAAAAAGATGTTATGATATCTGCACTGCCTCTATAATGACATTGCCTTCTCTATTCTTAGGATGGTTATTACCCTGAAAATTCTATGAAGATTGGTGGGGATACTTTGCAAACGTCAACATGGTACAAATTAATACAGGTAATTCTTTGTCCAACTTTTTCATTAATTTGGTTACAATTGTTCATGTTGTCTTGGTTTGTTTAGAATTCAGGGCACTCATATTTGAATTCTTTTTAACAGTTGAACTTTTTCAAGCACTATCTTGGAGGTGGATTTGTGAAGCACATGCTGGTTTGTTTTCTTTTACATCCCTGCTGTTTCCATAAATTCTAAGTAACACAGATTTCACCTGCTTGGATATTTTAAGCATATTAAGATCGAGTTTTACATAGGGTAATGAATTCCTCCACGATGTCCTCGAGTTTGCACCATTGGACAAAAAGCATCTTCAAGGTTCCGAGCGCATTATGTCACGTGTCGAAAAGGTCAGCGACCCTTTATCCTAGTTCTCATCTACTATAATGTGTATGCAAAATTGATTTTGATGATGATTATTCCCCCTCTTAATTTTTCTCTATGCTTCCTCATGTTCTAATTATGTGCTGTATTTCGGATTGCGAGTTGGTTGTCTTTGGTCAGTAGATCTCATTAATCAAAATTCATGTTTATAACAATTCAAATGAATGAATTTGTGACTTTACATGCATCTATAGGAGTGATTCATGTATATGCTTTAGTTGAGAATTTATTATTGTTATAATATACATCTTATATAACTTCATATTTGTTTGTCCTACAAGGTCCTCAACGTTACCAATTAATTAAAACACACAGAATAATGTACAATATTTAATAATAATGGTCAATTTATAAATGACTTTTCTACAGATGAGTAAAATTATACTCCATGAATTAGATCTGTGTAATTTAAAATTTTGTTGGTTACGTTTGTTGTCCTACTTTGGAATATACTTTTTTTTAACAAAAGTTTGTTTCCTTGAAGATTTAAGAAACATAAGCCTAATTTAGAATGAAATTTAAGAATGTTTCATCTTCATGCGTATAAATTAGAGAGCATTTCTTGAGAGGAATTATAGATGTATATTTGTCCATATTGAAAATAATTGTTTTGGCTAAAAATAACAAAAATTATTGCATCCAAATCGTTATGATTGTATATCCCAATATTTACTCAATTTTGATTTGGTGACTATGGGTTGAGGATCATATTTGCTGAATTATATGGATCTTGTAATAGTTGAAAACCAATGAAGTTGGTTTGCTACATATTTCATTGGTTTGCTACATATTATGTGTAAGATAACATATGATTTTAATAAATAAAAATAAACGTTTAAGCAAATTTAAAAAGATCATGTAATTTATATACCTAAAACGTACTATCTTGAAATTTCTAAAAAATATTGCAATAAGTTCTTATTTGATAAGTGAAAGTTTTGTAAATGTTTTGATATGTAATATCATTTTGATAAAATTTCAACTGCTAAAAAATTTACATAAAAGTTTCAGTATTATATAAATTATTTAAATCTTTAATCTCGTTGAAAATTTTATAAATAAAGTGATACAAGAGAAGTACAGGGTGTGAATTCCTTTTCTAAAACTAAAAGCTCAGGTATTACTTGGTTGATGAATAAAAAGCAAATGGATTCTTGTGAGGTTTTCTATAAAGTATGAATAAGATGGACCCATTTATCTATACAGCCATGAGGTAAATCAGCAGCTTTACCTCATGTTCAAAGACATTATGAGCACATGATAAAGTTCCCTAGTTATGTTCACTCAGGATCTTACGTTCATCCACTTAAAGTTTAACGGAACAAACATCCGCCCTCCGGTTATTATGCATCAAAAAGCAAGTATTGTTAAGGTTTGTGAAATATCTAATAATCATCTTTCCCTTAATTTTTTGACATGTTAGGTTATTTGTGGTCTAGTTGTGATGAGAATTTGTGTAGGTTATGTGGTCTAGTTGTGATAAGAATTTGTGTTCTGATATGTATTTTCCGGTGAACGTTCATTCATTCTGATCATGATTTGGTTCATTCCTGTTACAGAGAATGTACTATTCACCTAATTCAGCTGTCAACAAAGCCAGGACTCAGTTTCTCAACAAGCAGCGAATGATATCTGAGGTTGGTTGCACTAATCATTGAATGAATTTTCCTTGTCATTCCACTTATAGGTGTTAATTTCGTGCTTCGTAATGATATTTCTACCTGGTGCATTGTACGGATCCTGTACATCATGAGCTTCCTTTATAGACACATCTTTTGACCAATTGTTATCCCATTTTCAGGGAAGGAATGAAGGCCACTTTGCAGTCAACAGTGAAGAATAGAGAGATTTTATGGAGAAACCAATGGCCAAACGTTCTCATTTATAAGGTTTTCTGGGGAATTTCTTCATTTTTAGGTTTAGATGTCTTCAATCTGTTTGTAAACTGGACCAACTGGTGAAAAGGAAGCAATTTCTTTGTTGGTGTATTGATTCATGACTCGAGAGATGTTTTCTTGAGACCAGTAGTTACTGTAAAACATGGCTTATCCATTTGTTGGTTACTCGTTGCTACTTGTGTGAATTTTTTCAGAGAGATCAAATACAATAAGATTATTGCAAAATGTTAAAATGATCAATACCTTAATGTATTTAACTATGATTCAGTAGTTACTTTCTTGGAGTGATTTAAAAGTTCTGTTTTGATCTAACAGATGCTTTTAAAAGTGATGCAAATGTTTGTCGCAGTTGTACTTATTAATAACCAAAAAGGTTTCCTTGTATTACAAAACTAGCGGTCTTTTTTTTCCAAAATTTTATCACTGTCGCATGCGTAAAAGATTTATTGACTTTGTTTACGTTATTATATTTTGAGAATGAAAAACAAGTATTTTATTATTTTATAGTTTTGTTTTTATTTCAATAATTTTATTTTTATTATTGATTCTATAATATCTCTATTATATATTCGGATCGTTTAGTAAGAAGAGAATATATGATCAAGTTGATATTGATTGTATTGAACATACTGATTTTTAGATCGAAGAAAAAGAATCATCCCCTAATTTTGATTATAATGAACTTGAAAAGACGATTTATGAAGAAAATAGATTTATCACAACGAATGAATTAAGAACATCGACTGATAGTCAGTTCATATCTTATTTTGATTATTTTTAAGTTAAAATTATATTGTATTACAAGTTTACAATTGAGAATAATTTCATACATTACTAATTTGTAATTTATTTTAATACAATAGAAGAAGTTGATGTAAATACTTTAGATGAAAGCGTAGTTTACGAATCTTTAAATATCGTTGGAGAATTTGAAACTTTTGATGATGATGTGACACAAGCTCCTTCATAAATATAATTTTTATTTTTATTTTTATTTTAATATTTATATTAGACTCGTATTTATTTATTATTAATTACATTGGTGTATTTTATTTCAATAAAATATTTTATTTTTACTTATTCTTATAAGTTTTACTTGTTATTTATTATATACCGATTTTATAGTGGTTCACTACCGATTGAACTTTTAAACCTTAAACTTTTCCTTCGACCGATTCTATGTTCAGTCCGGTTTTTAAAATATTGTAAAATATTTAACATTTTTTATATTATAAATAATTTTAAACACTACAAGAATTTAAGTAAAATGTAATAAATAGTCTTTTACCCCAAATATCTGAATACAATAAGATTCTAAGAGAAGGTTGAAGCTTAACTGAAATGCATCTCTAGTGTGTCAAAAAGTGAACTTTTGGCTCTAGTCATAAGATACTATCGGCATTTGTGGTCTAATGCCCTCTTTCAACTGAACTGTTAAGTATATGGATCACACCTCAGAAAAAGGACAAGTCTATCCACAGTGGCCGCTGGAAATCTAGTCAAACTATTATGCTTAAAAAAAAATTATGTACTTGTGATTCCAAAAAGCAAGAAACCTCGTAAAAATTGCTTATGTGAACATATGACAATCCTGTAAAGTGTTTATTCATGGTTCCAGTAACCCCCGTCACGAGAATCTAGAACTTGACAATCCTGCCATGTGTTTACTCATAGCTCTGTCCTTCCTGTAATGACTATTGCCCCTGCCTCTTCTGCCTCTTCCTCTTGCGTTTACTGCATTTCCTCTCCCTTCCATCTCTGAACCATCGGATTGGCTATCTTGCTCTTCCTGTCCTTCCCTCAGCTTTCCTCTCCCTCCTCTCCTTCCCCTGCCTCTAGGATTCTGCGCAATGTCCCTTTCTTTCTTCTCAGGTTCATCGGATTGGTTTTCACGTTCCTGGTATTCAGCCAACTTATTGACAGCACCCAGTGGAATGTTACCACCTCTACCAAGACCATATATCAGTTCCCCCTGTGCTTGAGTAACAAGCGAAGCTTCGATCGAATTTGCAACTGCAACTGAGCCAGCCACCTTGTAGCTATAGTTCTTTCCATCCTTGACATAATACTGTGGTTTCTTTCTGGATCCCCACTTTCCATCTGATGGAGACTGAGCGGGATTTTCCCTTTCAGTACCTAAAGGTTTCTCTAAATTAGGGATGATTCTGTCACTTGATATTTCATGATCTTCGAGCCCTGAGTCTCCAACACTCAGACCCAAGTCATCAAAAGAATCATCATACTCGTCTTCATATTCATATAGTGAGACCAGGGCAGCAGTCTTGGCCAAGTCCTTGCTATCTCTGTTATCAACGGCATAGTGATCTAGCATGTCACTAGACTTTCTAACGAACCTTCCAACTGCAGACGAGTTTGAACCAGAATCACCAGAATAATGCAAGGTTTGTTTTTCTCTAGCTACTATTGGATCAGCAGAATGAAAGTCTGCTGATGTAGATTCAATCAACTTTCCTTTTCCTTTATCCTTTGTACCAATAGTTGTACCTAACTTGGGAGTTGGCATTGTTTCTAACGTAGTATCCAAACGACTTAGATCTTCATGAAGAGTTCCCTCCAGGATCCGCTGAATAACATCCTCTGGATTCTGGTTGTACACTTCTAGACAGGCAGCCAAGAAGCCTTTACCATAATCAGGAAACAGATCCCTTATTTGACTAATTTTGGACTCCACTATAGCAGCATTTTCATCCATCTCCATACTTTTGTTCGCAACTGGGGCTGGCCCTACATGATGCTCTTTGATATTGCTCTTCAAAGAAGAATTCATCAACCGAGACAAGTATTGGTTCTGTTCATCATCTATCAATATCCATCCTGCATAGATAAGCAAACATTAAAACATGAGTAACTCAACATCGAATCGAAGATGAAGCATAAAGAAGAGTAGATAGTTCCTAAACATTTGAGGATCGGATATCATCGTCTGAATAACTCTCAGTTTAGATAGTGCTATGCTTTAGAAATGCCGAGTAAGCACCTACCATCATTTTGTAAATTTTGAAGGATGTCCATTAAATGATAATTCTTATCAAGATTCCGAAGAAACATTTGCCCGGTCACATTCCCCAGATCATAAGGTGATGATCCACTGATCTCCCTAAGTGTCTGAATTAATATATCTGCTCTAATGACAGGATCCTCTACTTTAGCTGGAAACATCTTTGCAACAGCTGGAGTTGGAAAACCATTTTCATGTAGTTCCTTCTTTAAATAGCAAGCATCCAATAATTTCCAACCAAATTTGACTACTCTTGCCGATAAAATCTTCAAGCTAACAGTTGCATTAGATAGCATCTCATCATCTCTACCCATCGAGATGATTTGAAACCCCTGCTGTAAAGATGGAAATAATGTATCATGCAATTTTGCAAGAGTGGTCAGCATTTCCTTGTTTCCATCACTGCATAGGCAAGATTAGTTTCCATCAAAAGAAGGCATATTTTCTTAAATTTTAAGATGCATAAGATAAAGAATCCAATAACAGAGATCTAGTACAGCTCTATTTTAACATCATTATTAGCAAAGACATCAATTAGGAAGAGCAATTTCCAACAGATTAAATGGCTCAGCAAAAAACATTAATTATGAGAAATCGTCACTTCCAACTGCCCAATGGCCAAGGGCCATAAAAAAACAAAAAGAAAACTTGAAAGAGGCGATTACTAATAATGCCAGGGTCGGAGATAGACAAATTAAAGCTCATACATTAAGTACCTTAACTCAATGGGACATGAAAAGGCCACAGCTGCCAGTTTGTAAGCATTAACGAAAGCATCCATAGAGACAATAGCATCATTTATGAAATCCATCACCTGAAATGAGGGACAACGTCATGAACCTCTAAGGGATTAGAAGATAAAAATGGTGAACTGGCCACTGTTCCACCAATTTAGTCTTCTAGAATCCTAACTTTCAATGTTAAAAGAGTAGCATCCAGTTTCATTCACAAACTTCAAATTGACATCTGTCCTTCATATTATATTCACTCAGGTGCTACTACGTCTTGTTATCCTTCCGGCCGAATTATCAGAAATCACGAATTAGTTCCAGATCTTTGGATGAATAGTTTTAGTGTAGAGATGAATGAAAAATGTAACGGCGAAGTTGCAAAAGCAACAGCTGCAATGAAAAATGATGTGAGAAGAAAATTGAAGGATTCACCTCTAAGAAATCCAAAGAAAGTTGCCGTAACTCCTGGCCTTCGCCACTTCCAGATGAAAGTAGAACCTGTTCATCATCAGCCAGAAAATGGTCAGTGGTTTAAATAATATGAATAGCCATGACTTCTGTTTCTCATGATAATATAAGAAGGATTAAATAAAAAATGCTTCAAAACAAAGTATAAACCATTACCCTTGCCATTATATTCCACATATTTAGCAAAACAAGACTAATCCCCTTCATAATTTAGCAGGCAATAAAACCTTCCATGACCTAAACAGAATACCTCAAGGGACGATATGCACCGCTGATGCATTGTGTCAATGATGCCCAGGAAATGAGATGTTACAGCAAATAGGTTATCATGGATTCCAGGCTGAGCTCTCAAAGCATTTTGGACCTGGAGCAAAAGATCAATATGCCGCAGACCGTGAGAAAAAAAGTGGGTCAAACAGGGGGGCATTTAACTTTGTTTTATGACATGAAAGATGTCAAGGCTGCACGCAGAAATTTATGGCATTCACCTCCTACCATATGGCCTCATTAATTCTCACATACCATCCATTGAATGAGGTGACTAACGAGCAGCTCAAACAACATGAAAGAAAAAGGTTTTTCTCTCATGACCATACATCAAAGTTCGGAAATTTCAGGGTAAGAGTTCCCCTAAATGGAAGAAGTTTACCAGCGATTTGGTCAATTCCTCATTTTCATGACCGTATATGGCACATATATCCAACAGCATAGGCAAGTCAA
Organism: Erythroxylum subrotundum; assembly: GCA_027563845.1. Lineage (NCBI taxonomy): Eukaryota > Viridiplantae > Streptophyta > Magnoliopsida > Malpighiales > Erythroxylaceae > Erythroxylum > Erythroxylum subrotundum. Next base: position 3,219,207 of record JAOQMQ010000002.1, on the reverse strand, counting down.
GCAACTTTCTTTGCTGCAGAAGGACTACATACAGAACTAGTGAACAAATTGCATAAGAGAAATAACATATCGGCATCAACAGAAGTATTATAGTGTTGTATGATCAAATACACTTTTTTTAACTTGATGAAAATAAGAAGACGCACCTGAATGATCTTTGGAACTAAGGGAATCAACAGTACGAGCACCTGGATCCCTATTGGATGATCTAGAACACAAAATGAGAAGAAATCAAGGATTTGAAAGTGAATGATGTAGAACTAAGCAGAAGAGTGGTGGTAGGAAAATCACGTACATGCGATATAATATCATAAAAACACGACGAGCCAAATCAAGGTCTCCAACGATGACGCCTGCTACTATACCCTTAGCTCCTCGATGAGGAAAATCGTACCATCTATTCCTATACTTTAGGAAGCTTTCCACAAACTCATGCAAGGAGTTGTCACTAGCCACTGGAATAAAAACATAAGATGGATTTTTACCAATTGTGTTTCTGACACATAAAATCCAATAAACAGGAAACTAAACCCACCTTCTCTCCAGAACTCCCTAGGGCTCAGCTTTAGCAACCACGACAACTGTCTATTCAAAAGATCCACGACCCGCTGGGACTCGATCGGATCCAATCCTCCTTCATTGGCACCAAGACCCGCCGCTACAGCCTCATCCTGCGGCAAGTACTTGACGAAATTTCCGCCGCCGCCATCGCCGGATGCGGGAACATCGGATTGCTGGGAAAGGGATTTTCTAAGAGAATTAGAGAGAGTGGGGTTGGTGTTAGGGTTTTGGTGTTTGGGGACAAATTTGCTGAACGTTTTTGGGTCGTTACTGCTGCTGCTGCTGCTGCTACCACTCCGTTGTTGATGTTGGTTCCTGTTGTGCGAGTAACGGCGCGACATGATAGACTACACCAAGGAAGAGATACGAGGATCACTAAATGGAACAATTATGTCACTGCGCAACACCAAGAAGAGAAACGAATCGTTGGTTGTAATAAAATACAAATTTTCCAGTAAATGAATCTTTTCCAATTAAACAGTGAATTTAAATTTCCCTATTTATACATATCACGACATTGACATTTAAAAATTCGTATGCATATTAAACCAAAAATAAACTCACAAGTAATCAAGAAGACAATTCTTGATCTCAAGAGCTCAGAAAGCAAATTTTTAGGATAGGGAAACAAAATCCAGAGGAAACTTATTGAACAGATCTTGTATGGTTTAAACAATGAAGTAACATCTTTATCAGAAAACTCATGCTTAAGCTCAGTAAAGATCTCTTGAATCTCGCACTTTCAAAACTTACTTCTGAACAATATTGAAGCCTTTCAAGAAACAGCACTACGGGTGTCAGGTACACTCAAAATAGACGCCTTGACAGTCTCAAATGCAACACTGTTACAATCCTCCCTACTGTTAACCACGACCAAGCTGAAGCTGTAGTTAAAGCACGTCGCCGGGAACGCATTTTGGAATTTAATTTCATTTGAATATCAGCAAATACGAACAGAAATGAATGGAACAGAACAAACATACCTCTAGAAGCAGTCATGAAGGACACATAAGCTTGGCGTGTGTCTTCTCGGGAGACGCTTTGTAAGCCTCGTAGACGGTTTCAGTCTCATCTTTGCTTTTCCGTCTCGGAAGAACGAGTTCAATTAGGGTTTTCATTGATTGTGAATGGATCTCATAGAGCATTAGCCCCTTCGGTGGTTGCTCCGCCGCCAGCTTATGCCTCGAGAACGGAAACAGTCGCTGAGATGGTTTGGTGGGGATTAACTGCTCGACGGCTTAAAATTACGATTTTAGCCTCTATAGACTATAGTAGCCCAGCTTTTAGGGCTTCTTTCAGTGGATCAGTGGTGGGTTGGCCCGTGGGTTTGTTTTAAGCTGAAACCTCCGGTCCTCCCCTCACTTTACTAAAATATTTAAAATTTAAATTTATTACAAAAGCCTTATGTTTCTTTCCTATTCTACTTCCCCGTCGATAATATTCCTCTGCTAGTTCCGATTGCAAATGCCCATCTCTTTCATTATGACAGATTAACTCTCCTGCAAACCAATTTTTATCATCGTGGTAGAATAACTCTTCTAGCTTCAATGGAAAAGCTAATGAGGTTATAAGCCAGAAGCTTTTATGCAGCTATAGTGATAGCTTTATTGGAAGTTTTGAGAATCTTTCTTAAATCTTTGACTTAGTAATCCGTAGTCTTTAGGTGTCAGTTAGATAATGGCGCATATCTCTTGATAGTGGCGTATATCTCTTGTTTCATTTTTCTATTCCTAGATTTACGGCGTGTATAACTAGTATATAGACAATCTATAAATAATGAGAACCTGCACGTGATTTTGTGTAGGTCATTTTTCTTCTCTGAATATACAACTTCTCTAGCAAGTTTTATATGGTATCAGAGCCAAAACGTCTCTAAACGAGAATGTCGAACAATTCATCTTCTTCCTCTCCTTCTGTCACCACCATCAACTCACCCACAGGTCTTCTTCCCACACCATCCTTTAGCCATCTCATCAACCTGAAACTCACACAGGAGAACTACCTCCTATGGAAGGCTCAGTTCCTTCTATACCTCCGTAGCCAACAACTCTTAGGCTACGTTGACGGCACTGAAGCTCCAGCAAAAATGGTCACAAAAATCACTGATGCAGGTGCCACACAAGTTCAAAATCCAGCTTACAAGATCTGGCTGCAACAAGACCAGATGGTCTTAAGCGCACTGCTCTCCTCTCTCACAGAAGAGGTACTATCTCAAGTTTTATCATGTACTACCTCATTTGAAGTCTGGCAAACTCTAGAACATATGTTCTCTTCGAGATCTAAAGCTCGTACAATGCAGATTCGTTTGCAATTGTCAACCATACAAAAGAAAGGATTGTCAGTTGCAGAATACTTTAATAAAGTGAAACACTTAGCTGATGCTTTGGCCGCGATTGGCAAACCTCTTGAAAATGAGGAATTTATTGGTTATCTATTGGCTGGGTTAGGTTCCGAATTTGAACCATTGGTGGCTTCAATCACCATAAAAGCTGACACCATGTCCCTGACTGATTTGTATGCTCACTTGCTGAATTATGAGATGAGGATGGAACATCACAATAGCACTTTTCAGGTCACTGAACATTTAGCAAACAACATGACAAGAGGAAGAAATCAAAACATGCCAAGAGGCAGAGGTAATTTCCAGTGAAGGAACAATAACCAATTTCAGTCTGACAGAAGCAATTATGGTCAGAACAAGAACATGCCGATATGTCAAGTGTGTGGAAAGCCAGGACATGTAGCATTGAAATGCTACCATCGATTTGATCATTCAATCCAAGCTGATGATACCACCAAGCTTGCTACTGCTGCTGCTACAACTCCCGCATACTCTGTTGATCCCAACTAGTATATGGATAGTAGAGCAACTGATCATATGTCCAGCGATCTGGACAGGCTAACATTCAAAGAGAAGTACCAGGACAAAGATCAGGTTCAAAATGCAAGTGGTACAGGTATGATAATTTCCCATATTGGTCACTCTTCTCTGCCCACCTTCTCCAAACCTTTAAAGCTAAATAAT
>JAOQMQ010000002.1:3197851-3211389 GCA_027563845.1 Erythroxylum subrotundum | reverse complement strand
CTCTCCCTAGGTAGAACCCTAGTTTGATTTCCTTCTTTTCTTCTTCTTATACCCGAATTCTGCACTATGTTTTCTATCATGATTTTTAGCCTTGTTCTAGTTAGAGTTATGAACTAAATTCGCTTTTCCAATTGTTGAGGCTATTAGCTAAATTCATGGTTGTTTTTATGAGAAGCATGCACATATAATTGATGAATATATGATTGGAAATTTGTGTTCTTGATCTGGACAAGATTGTTGAATTATGCACGTGGATTTGAAGTCATGAATTTGAATTTTGCATGAATAATTCGTATGCTATCTGATTAATTTAATTGCTGGACAATAAATTGATTAGGTTAAGTAGCAACAACTAATTAAAATTGAAGCTTGTATGTAGGTTTTAATTAGTTGGATCAAGACATAGGTTAATTTTATGCATGCTAGCTTTGTTGAAAATTAACTTAGGTTTAGCAGACTTGATTTTGATCTTAATGCTCTTGTTATTGTGTTGTTCATGCTAGTTTTGGATTAATGCAGTAACAAGAAATTGTTGCATGTCATGCTTGTTTTGAATGCTTCTATCTTTGCTTGATGAACCCTAATTTTCCAATCTAAGATATAATTTGTTTCAATGATTAAAAACAACCTAAGGATCTAGTGAAAACCTTTGCAATTGGTCTTTAATTAATCTGAACTTTTTTCTCAAACTTTCTTAGCAATTTCTCTCTTGAAAACTTTCGGCTTTGTTTTAATTTTCTAAACTTGCATCACGTCTTCTCGTTTCTTTTCTTGTTCACTTTTAACACAAGCAAAGAAATCCCCCAATCTGGTCCTATATCTTGCATTCAACTTCTATTTTTCCCTTTGACATTCACGCATACTTTGCTTAAAAGTAAAAAAATCTTCCTTGTGTTTTGATCTCTGTGGGACGATACCCTTGTTTCACTATATTACAAATCAATTTAAGTAGGGGATTAAATTTGTAGGCTAACGATAACCTATCATAGGTATAGGGTGAAAGGGGATATCATAAGTTTCAATTTTGAAATAAAATGGTATTGAGGTTAAGATTGGACATTCAAGCTTACTAAACTACTTGCTCAACAAAATTATAGTTCGTATTGTTAAAGTTGTTTTAACTGATCTAATAACACCTTGAATTGATTGATGTATCTTTTTTTAATAAATTGTATATTCTTTTAAAAAAATAAAATTTACAAATATTCAATTCAACCTCTCCTATTAGGTGCCGTTAGAAAACAATAGCTTTTATGTACACAACTCTTAAATTTTATTATAAAATTAATATTTTTGTGTTGATTATACTTTTACTTGTTTTAAATTAAAAACATAACTACTCATCTTACTACAATAAATGGTAATTAATATTTTTTGTTATAATTAATGTTTAATGTTTCAAATTAAAAAGATTACAACTCACTTAAATAATAATTAATATTTTTTTATTGCAAGTATTGTGCAATGTTTCATAAATGATAAGTGATATTATTTTTTTTTATAGGAAATGTATATTTTCATTGAAATTACCAATAAAATAATATGAAAAAGTATTGCAATAGTTCTTAGGCATTTTAATAAGGAATTGTGAATGAGTAATAGGAGAATTAAGGTACCTCTTTTTTTCTCTTAAATATTTTGTATTAAATGACTAGTTGTTTGATAAAATACAATTATTATAACAATGTCTCTAACTAAAGTTTGTAATAATTTTAAAAGATATTATTCTTAAATCTTAAATAAAAATTAAAATTTAAAGTTTATAAATATACTATTTAAATACCTAAGAAATAAAGTAATTTAAAGTAAAATTGTATTATTTCCAGTTTAATAAATATGTATATATTTATATTATTATATAATTTAATAATAAAATAAATATTATTAAAAAATTATCTAAATGCTAAATCTATCCATTTTTTACACGATTTAGAATCTAGGAAGTTTGCTTAAGCGTAAAATAAAATATATAAAAAAGACCAGTCGTATATTCTCCTTGATTTTACATTTTAGTGAGCAAAGTCTTCGCAATTAGTGAAAATTGCATATAACATAGAGAAAAGAAGAAGAAGAAAATTGAACCCGAGCTGAAAGAGAAGACTCACAGCACCTAAACGGTCAGGTTAACAGAAACGTTTTACAAGACAATTTGGAGATGGCGACCAACGGCAGAGAATCTAGAAGGAAAAGGATCCTTGATAGAAGTGGCGACCGTTTAGCCTTCATTACTGGTCGGATCCAAGCCCTCCCTTCTCAATCTCATCTTCCTGATACCTCATCTCAGCCGTCCAATTCTCAAGGCCCGGTTCCCTTCCTCTCTTGTCAGACTTCCGGTACGTATCCTTCACCATGTCTTAAGATTCAATTTGATTTTTGTATTGGACGCTTTATAGAGTTTCAATAGGGTTATCTTCGCTGGTTACACTTTGCGGCTATTGACTTGTAGGATTAACAGGTGTTTACTGTCGGCTTAGTTGACTAGAATGCCTGGACCAGTGTATTAAGTCTAGGATCCAAGATATCCATTTCGTTTTTCGATGTCTTTTTGAACAACTTTATTTGATAATCTCTGCGTTTATGTTATCTGGAGAAGATACATAGCTTCTTGATTTGTAATTATTTTGTGAATGTATTCCTATGGTCATTAATTTTAGGTTTATAAAGGTTACCAAGTTTAGTTTTGCTCTGAAATTTCTTTGGGTTTTGCTGCTGGAGTGCCTTGTGTTTTGGCTTAAGGCTATGTTTAGTTGGATCGTAAGGTTTAAATAAAATGGAATATAATATAATGGAATGATTTATAATAGAATGGAATATAAATAGATGTCATATTAAAAATTGTTGTTTGGGAGAGATAGAAGGGTTCATAATGTAATATGCTGAAATGATGTTTGGATGAAGGATTTATAAAGCAATATAGTGTAAAGTTGTTCATCATTTTAAATTCCTTCTTAAACTTCTCAAATAGGAAGTTTATCATTTTTACTGTTTAGGATAGAATGAGATGTAATATGAAACCCTCCTCTTTCATCGCATTCTATTCCCTTCTATTATAAGCTTTCCTAATAATATTACATTTCATTCCATTAATAAACTCCCAACTAAACATAGCCTAAATAAATGGGATTTAAAGCTTCCAAATTTGAAAATCCTAGTTGGTCATTATGATTCAGTTTTTTTCAGTTAAGGATGAGGCTTCAGTCTTGCCTGATCATGGTCCCACTATCTATCCTGGCAATGCTGGAAGCATTGTGGAACCTGAACTCAATGAGGTTGCTACGAGGATCTTAACATCAAGTAGTCCTACTCCAGATGCAGCAGATAATGAACACTCATCTTTGACCTCAATGATACACCAGAAATTGGTGACATCTGCATCTTTCAGTGAGCAGCATATGCAACCTATGACTCATAAAGACATATTTGTCTCACCAAGTCAAGTGAGCTCTGCAATTACAGCAACATGGAGATCACGTCTTATTTCCACTGTAGCTATTGCCCTTTTAGTTATTTTCTCACACTCAGGATTTCCTTTACTGGGAAGTAACCTAATCAAGAGCATCATAAGTTTTAGGCCTCTTTACTTGGTTCTTCTTACCAATTTAACGCTTGTGCTAGCTCATCTTCTATCTGATCATCAAAGAAGTATTGTAAGGGGTGAGGATAGGACACCTTCAACTGAGAAATATGAGTGGACTGATCAAGCTGGTAAGGCTCTGGAAGTAGTTTTGGTGATACGAAAGGCAATGGATGCGATATTCATTGATTGCAGTGTATATGGAATAATCACCATTTGTGGCTTATCAGTTCTGTCCACTTTATCTTGAGTCTTTCTTTGTTTTTCTATCAATTCATATTTGTAACTTAATTTGATGTGTTGTCGCAAACTGTTCAGTTAGATATACTATGTCTCTGTTTCAAACCGTGGCTTAAGCAATTCTTTTATGTTGAATGAATTTTTAACATGTGAATTCAACCTCCATATTGATTGGTGAATTGCCTTGCAGACTATTTACATGTCTGTAAATTCTCAAGTGGGAAGGCAAGCAAGATAGCTGTTATTCACGATTGCAGAATTTTCCATAAGCATCTATATACCTGTTCTTTATTTTCTTGTCAGGTTGGAACCTAAAATGCTTTTTTTAAATAAAAAATGTCTAGACCTTAAGGATTAGCCTGTATGCACTTTTGGCATTGACAAAATGATGTTAGCAAAAAGAAGTTGAGCACGAGCAGATTTGACAGTATTAGCCACTGTCCCAGCACGAATTTCTTTTCAAGTTCTATTTGGGCGATCTAAACAAGTTCCAAACCTATTACCTTCAAGCAACAATACTGTACTTTGATTCAAAAATGGATATCTGGAAATTAAATATTATGTTTAAGCTTGCTTTTTCCGCTTTTTTTGATGGAGCCAAAAGTTCCCGGAATTTAAACTGTACGAGGTAATTAGAGTAGCTTCTGATCGTAAGCTTTTAGCCCATTGAAAAATGGGGCTTCACCTTTATAGTACTTGAAACCGTGACTTGTATGAGATTAAGGAATACTTGATTATTGTCCATCGACTGGCATTCTTTCTCAATTGTGTGACTGGTTGGGTCTTTGAGGGGAGCTTGCAAAACGAGCAACCAGATTATCTTTGTAGACTGGCCTAGCATGTCACGGAATTTGGAAACTGCATTATTGTCTTCCAAATTAAACAGCAGTTTGGAATCTTCCAAGTTAAAACAGCAGTTTGGAGTTCCCTTCGTGCTCCCAACGATGACCCTGCCTTTCTCATATTACTTGTTTCAAGCTCTTCAAAGTGCTCGACTGCGATAAGATCTTTGAATCTTGTTTCTAAGGCATCTTGGCTACTACAGCTGCAGACTGTTTAAGACATCCAGCACAAACAAGGTGGTCTGCATGATCATCAATACCCAAATTATAGCTCTATAGGAAAACTCAATCTAGACAATTATTTGGTTCCAAACATTTTCTTATACATCTCTAATATATTTGTAAAAAAAAATGATAGTCTTTGATTTTTATGATATTTTATCAGATTAATTAGCATTTCAATTTTTTTTACATTTGACTTTGTCATACTTGTGCTTATTTTTATTTTTATTTTTAGTTTTTGGGTTGTCACCATTAGTCTGATTACAATTAGTTTAATCGTATTTATAGGCATTAATTTTGCATATTTAGGAAAATCTTAAATTACATGTTTTCAAATTTTGGATTAGATTAAAAGATAAAATAAGCTTTTGTAGTGTCAAAGTTGGAATGCTAGAAATTTTGGGTTAAAATTTTAAACTAGAAAAGAGGAAGAACTAATCATGAAGCATAGGATGATTAATGCAGGAAAGGAAATTGAGGGATCATTAAGAAGGAAGTTGAGGCTGGAATAACAAAAAGGAGATTGAGACGACAGCAACCAAAACATTAAACGACTAAACTAATAGGTCAAACATAAAAGACATACATAAAACGGTAGGCGAAAGAGCTCAAAAGGCAAATCATAGTGACAATTTGACACATACAAATGACAAATTTTCTCATCAATCTTCAGTGCATTGGCATGAATTGCAATATTTTGCGACTGAGAAGAACCAGAAGCAACATAACTCCTAGCACAAAACAGTATTTATTAAATACTCACCGTTAAACAGTGCCCCATCTCAATTGTTAATGTCTCTCCATGATTTGATTAAAACCCTCGTTTCCTTGTTAAGAAAGGGGAATTACAAATTTAGCTCAATTTGATAGGGTTTCAAATCGGACATGTTAGATCAAAATGTTAAAACAATATTATTTTAAATAAGATTGTATTTGTATTAACCCATACTGATCTTAGGTTAAAGCAAAAATGGAAACGATCTCATTACTATCTTTCAAGGAATCATTATAACTCTCTCTCACCATGAACTTTCTAATCACCTTACCATCTTTCCTTTCTAAATTCACTCCCATTTGAAATCTTCTTTTGAATTATTCTTTAAACTTAAATAAACTTTTACCTTCTAGTTGTTTCTATCGTCATTTTGTCATTTATTGATTATATTTCCTTACAATATCATTTTTCTTTACCTCGAGACTTACAACCCTTTCTTGAATTCTCCTTACGAAAATCTCAAATCCTAAATGTTTTACATCTTTATTTCATTAAGATATATTCTAAAATAAAGTTTGTGAAACAATGAGTGTTAGCGGGATACGCAGAGAAGATAGGAGAAGATATGAGCTATCTAACTATTATTGTATATGATCCGATATTAACTAACTGATAAGATACGTTAGCAGCAGATTCCTTCATCAGTTGTACTACTCATGTATATATATTGACCTCATAAGAATGAATAAGATAGATCTCTTTTTTTTAAAAAGCCTTCATGGTATCAAAGCGATACCCCAAACCCATCCCATATTGAACTACCTTATAGTAGAACTTTGTAAACCTCACACAATGTCAAACGAAACAATCAATAGTAACCCTCAACCCATCTTCATGAACCACGACAATGCTCTTTTTCCCATCACCATCATCCTTGACGAAACCAACTACCTCCTATGGTCCCAACTCATGGAGATGCGAATCACCGCACGCTACAAAATTGGATATTTGATTGGAGCAGCAGAGAAACCGAACGAAGGAGACCCTGCATTGGCCATTTGGATCACTGATAACCAGAAAGTCCGTAGTTGGTTTATTGAAGCCATGAGTCCGACCCTTGAGCGTAGATTTATCCGATTGCCTACTGCAAAGGATATATGGGATGCTCTTGCTCGTACGTTTTATGATCTTGGAGATGAAACTGTGATCTTCGAACTCAACAAGAAGTCATTTACAACGAAGCATAATGGAAGACCGCTATCTGTGTATTACAATGAATTGGTTGCCATCTTCCAAGAGATCGACCACCTCACCAGAGAACAAGCAGAGTCGGTCCCAGGTGTAGTACAGGTACATGCAGCAATGACAAGGTTACGGGTTCTTATCTTTCTTGCAGGACTCAACCCTGAATTTGATCAAGTGCGAAACGAGATACTTCGAAAAGAAGCTCAACTTGATGTGGAAAGCACATATGCATACATTCGGAGAGAATATCAACAATGTCAAGTAATAAATAGTGATCGAGCACCAATTGATAGTACTGTTCTTCTTGCAAAACAGACACACCAGGGGCTCAACCTTGGAACTTCGAAGCCGAAAGGCCGGAAGAATGAATCCTTGATATGTTCTTATTGTGGCGAGACGGGTCACTCGAAGCAAAAATGCTACGAACTCATTGGATATCCTGAATGGTGGGATTTCTCTAAGAAGCCCAGGAGAAAAATCAATCCAAAAGCTATAAACACTCACACTGACCATAGACCCAACTCTACTATACCTGAGCTTGACTCAATAAACCCAACTGCCAATGTAGTTCTTCAGAATGCGACTGGTAAGGAAAATTTTCCAATCTCACATAACAAATGGATTATTGACTCAGGTGCCTCAGATCACATGACGAATGATGTCAAACTATTCGCACAAGTACAACCTCATTCAAAGTCACACTTATCCATAACAAATGGAGAAGAAGCAAGTATCGAAGGACAGGGCTCATGTCGCATCTCTGAAAATATAATAATGGATACAGTTCTTCTTGTTCCATCACTAGATTATAATTTAATGTATATTAGTCGAATCACTACTACGTTATTATTCAAGTAACGTTTTGGCCTTCATTCTGTGTATTCCAGGACATTCTAACTCAGAGGATCATTGGCTATTGTGTTAGACGAGGCAATCTTTATTATTTGGATTTGGAACCAAGTGAATCAATACGAGCAAATAATGGGGTTAAGGATAAAACTGAAGCAGATATGTGGCTGTGGCATCGTCGTTTAGGTCATCTTTCCTTTGGGTATCTCAAGAAACTGAAGCCTAGTTTGTGTTCTAAGGTGAATAATTCCAATTGTGAACTTGCAAAGAGTCATCGTGTTTATTATGCACCCAATATGAATAAAAGCAATGAAACTTTTATGGTCATTTATTCTGATGTTTAGGGCCCTGCGGCCATACCCTCTTTTTCAAATGCCCGTTATTTTATCACTTTTATTAATGAATGTAGGAGAATTGTGTGGATTTCTTTACTTAAGAAAAAAAGTGATGTTTTCCAAGCTTTTCGGGAATTTTATAAAATGGTGCAAGTCCAGTATAAATGAAATATTGGAATATTGTAAACAGATAATGGAACAGAATATGTAAACTCTATGATGGCTGAATTTGCTCATGATCATGGAATTAAGCACCAAACCTCATGCTCTTACACTCCTTAATAAAACGGATTAGCCGAACGTAAGAATCGACAACTCCTTGAAGTGGTCCGTGCCTCACTTTTTGGTATGAATATGCCTCGAATCTATTAGGGAGAAGTTGTGAAATTTGCTACTTATTTAATAAACCGAGTTCCCTCCAGCTCCCTGGATTTCCAAACTCCACTACAAAAGTTGCAGTCTCTATTAGAGATTCCACACATACCAAATCTACAGCCCCATGTTTTTGGTTGCACAACTTATGTCCATATCCCTCAACCTCTACGTGGCATACTGGATCCACGCACTATAAAGTGCGTTTTGGTCGGCTACTCAGAATTCCAGAAAGGTTACAGGTGTTATGACCCAAAGGCTCGTAAACTCTACACTACTTTGGATGTCACCTTCGTCGAATCTGAACCATATTACACCACTTATGATACTTCCCTTTAAGGGGAGAGAGATGTTGCAAATAAGACGGGAAGTATGGAGGATGTTGATGTCGAGCATAAACTTGGAAACTTGCAGAACTACAAACCATACTTGGAAAGGGTGAAACCCATTCATGTAGTGCACCAAACTTCCCAGAAGAACCAGTAAGTCCAAGATTGCCTACACCACTAGCTGAAAAATTCTCCTCGAATGTCCCCTCAGCCTAGAACTTGGAGCCACCACCATAGGTAAATATCGAATCTGAATCTTCTTGTGATATATCACCACGTGTTGAACCGTGTGTAGGTGGGGATCTTCAGTAACAACATGAAGATGAAATTACTTCTATCATGATGGAACCATACTCCATGGAAAATGACCAAAATGTCAGAACCTCACAGAGAATAATGAAGGGTGTGCCGAAGAGGCAATATGAATTGGATCTGAAGTCACGAAGCAAGTACCCTATATGCAACTACATTTCAACCTCTGATGTAAAAATAACTGGTGGGCTCTATAATGTTCATATACCCATAAATGTACAGGAAGCATTGAATGAACCGAAATGGAAGGAAGCAATGAACAAAAAACTAAAGGCCTTGCAAAAAAACGATACATGGGAGCTAGTGGCTCTACCTGAAGGAAAGAGAATAGTGGGTTGTAAATGGGTATTAACACCAAAGCTCAAGGCAGACGACGGCCTAGACCGTTACAAAGCTATACTTGTCGCAAAGGGATATACATAGAAGTATGGAGTAGATTATGCTGAGACTTTCGCTCCCGTTACGAAGATGAACATCGTTCGAATCATACTCTCAATTGGTGCAAACAAAGATTGGACTCTTCAACAACTAAATGTAAAGAATGCGTTTTTAAATGGGAAATTGGTGAAAGAGGTATACATGGACATTCCAGAAGGAGTTGAGTGCTCAAGAATACACAAAGATAAAGTGCAAGCTTCGGAAGTCACTCTATGGGCTGAAGCAATCACCACGAGCTTGGATCGGCAAGCTTACAATCATTATGAAAGAGTTTGGTTACAACCAGAGTAATGTTGATCATACACTCTTTGTAAAATAGGCAGAAGGAAAAGTTACGATGATGCTCGTTTATGTGGATGACATGATCATTATTGGAAGTGATCAAAAGGAGATTGATGACTTGAAGAAACACTTAACAACAAAGTTCAAGATGAAGGATCTTGGGGAGCTCAATTACTTTCTCAGAATAGAGGTCACTAGAACAAAACGTGGAATTGCACTCACATAGAAAAAGTATACGTTGGATCTACTTGCAGAAACGGGTTTGATTGAATGTAAACTAGCAAAGACGCCAATTGAATTGAATCACAGACTGGGAATCTACCAAGATCAGACTCCAACAGACAAAGGGAATTATTAGTGCTTAATTGGAAGGTTGAATTACCTCACGCATACGCGACCAGATTTAGCATATGCTGTGAGTATCTTAAGCCAGTTTATGCATGTTCCCAGTGAGGATCATCTACATGCTGCTATACAAGTGTTGAAGTATTTGAAAGGCACATCTGGATGAGGATTATTCTTTGCAAGGAATGGAAGCATTAAGATTGAAAGGAATTCAGATTCGGATTGGGCAGGTGACCAAACTATTAGAAGATCTACTACTGGAGATCTAACAATAGTGAGTGGTAATCTCGTAACTTGGAAAAGCAAAAGACAAAAAGTGGTGGCTAGATCAAACGCTGAAGCATAATTTAGAAGCATGACTCATGCACTATGTGAGTTGTTGTGGATAAGATGAATTTTCAGAGACGGGGATCGAAGTCACACTACCCATGAACTTGCATTGCGATAATAAGGCAGCAATTGAGAAGTTGACAAACATTTTATCAGAGAAAAGTTAGATGGTAATATCATTCACTTTCCTTATGTACAATCACGGCATCAGCTGGCAGATCTCCTTATAAAATCTATCACCAAGAATGCTTTCCATCACGCATTGGACAAGTTGGGCATAACAGATGTTCATACACAACTTGAGGGGGAGTGTTAGCGGGATACGCGGAGAAGATAGGAGAAGATATGAGCTATCTAACTATTATTGTATATGATCCGATATTAATTAACTAATAATATACGTTAGCAGTAGATGCCTTCATCTGTTGAACTACTCATGTATATATATTGACCTCGTAAGAATGAATAAGAGACATCACTTTCTTTTAAAAAACCTTCAATGAGTTTTGTTTTTGGTTAAACTGTTGACGCCTTTCACAATCCCTCCAAACTAATGTCAAGTTACAAAGTATCTTTTCTTTCAAATATTTATTTCATATTAAATGAAAAATGATAGTTTGTTTGGTTTATTTAGGCTTTGGAGAGGAGTAAGCATGCCACCAAAGTCACGCGTTGACACATCTGATAAGGTAAAAACATCACAAGTTATTTTTAGATTTTAGATTTCATTGTCTTGATGTGTTTGATATAAGTTACTATATATAGTAATATATATATATATATATAAAGTCACGCGTTGACACATCTGATAAGGTAAAAACAAGTTATTTTTATATTTTAGATTTCATTACCTTGATGTGTTTGATATAAGTTACTATATATATATATATATATATTCATTTTCATGCTTTATTTAGTCTTAAAAATAACTTTGTTCAATGGTTTCCTTCGCTTGGGTGTGTTTTATAAAATTGGTTTTATGTGCAATAAAATATTGTTCGTAAGGCTTCTTTATTATAAAAAATTGTTTATACATTTTTGTGTGTGCAATACTATATCTTGCTCATTTAGGACCCTTGTCTAATATTGTTTCTTTTGAAAAATAAATAATCATTTTTTCCTTTTCATCTATTGCCTTTTGTCTTTACTGCTTCTTTGTTGTTTTGTTTTGATGTTTGTCATCATAAATGTTTTAGTTTAGATAAAGCTTGTTAGTTGCCATCAAGTTGAGTAGTTATTGTGCATACTAAAATAACAAGCAATAACAAGCAGTTCCATAATATTCTAGTATGCATAATAACATTTTGTGAGTAATAGAGATGCTTTCATTATTTTTTATTATTTGTTGATTACAAATTTGTAGTCTTATTTTTTATTTAGTTTTAACTATAGAACTTGAAAGGAAAACTGTGATTTGCCTTTTCTTTCGATCTTTGTTTTTCTACTTTTAAATGTTGTTCACATTATTCAAATTTTTTTTTACATTAATAAATTATTAAGCCATTGACTATGCTTTTATTGAATTCTTCTTTGTATGATGGCTTGAAGCCTTCATCTATGAATATATTACATGTTTTACTACTATTTTAGATTTCATCATGCCTACTTTCTTAAAGTCTGTAATACATGATTGTTACTAATATGGTCAAAAGGGCTAATTAGCCCCTAATGTTTTCACGAATGTACAAAATAGACCTTAACATTTTAGAGTATTCAAATTGAATCCTAAAGTTTATCATACGTTCAAATAAGGCCCCAAGGTTTGGAAACTATTCAGGTTGGGCTTCGAGCATTGACACTGTAAGGGCACCATCAGTCATCTGCTTACGTGACTCGTTAAATGCTGACATGGTTTTTTTAATTTTCGCTGGATGCGGGACTCACCGTTACTGACGTGGGCATGGTGGTGGGTCCCACATCAGGTCCAAAAATGTTGCGTCTCCTCCTCCCTTAGATGCAGCATTTTTGGACAGAAACGTTGTATCTCCTTCCTCTTCCCAAACGCAACATTTGTCCTTTTCCTCTTCCCAAATCTCAAATCCCTAATCTCTCTTACTCACAGACATCACCACGCTTTAATCTTCACAATCTTCTCCCATCTTCTTCTGACATAATCTCATTTTCCTCTTCCCTAATCACTAATCTCCCATTTTCTTCTGACACAACCCCTTATCTCGCACGTCTTCCATCTTCTTTACTATGTGTTTTTCCTCAGATGACATTTCATCTTGGTAGGTCATTGTTTTCTGCCTTTTATTTTTTGTGTGGTCCATTAAATCTCTGTGTTTATGTCCATTGTTGTCTACATCATCATGATTTTTTTGCTTTTTTAATATTGTATGATGTCTGGTCTGTCTCCTCTTATTGTCGATGAATACACCAACCATTTTTCACTATTTGCCTTTTATGTTTTACTTCTTGTTATTCCTATTATTCGTTGAAGTTGTACCCAACATTAACAGCTATTATGAGCATCATCATCAATTATTGTTCTTTGTTTATATTCCCTGCATTGTTTTATATTTGGGTTTGTCTAGTGATAAATGCTTGTTCACATGGACAACTGAAGGATTCACTTAGTGCAAGAGTGTGAGAACAAAAGCTCATTCCATTACGGGTTACAATATAATTTTTTATCTTGCATAAGAAGCAATAGTTTCTTAATTACTAGCAAGGCTGGTCGAACTTGCTCATAGGGTATGTCTGTTGAGATGAAATGACATTGTCCGGATAATTTTCATATATGTTACAAAGGACTACAAATGTGACCTTCTTATCATTGAGAGTTAACTTCTCCTTCTTGTGCAGCATATATATGCAATATCTTACTCTGACACTTTACTTACATGCAAAACTTAAAACCTAAGAGGGTGTTTGTTTCCACTTTTGTTTTTAGTTTTTTGTTTTTGTTTTCAAATTCAGTAAAAAAACTTGTTTGTTTGAGTTTTTAGTTTCTGTTTTTGGTTTTGGTTTCTTTCGGTTTTCAAAAATTATGAAAACCATAAAAAGTGGTTTTTGTTTCCCATTTCTGTTTTTTTTTTCATAATCTGATTTACTATCATTTAAATATATATTATTTAATTATTTAATTATTAATAAAAATTTATT
>JAOQMQ010000002.1:3184307-3197751 GCA_027563845.1 Erythroxylum subrotundum | reverse complement strand
GTTAAAGATTTGGGAAAGCTTCATTATTTCTTAGGAATACAAGTTAATTACAGTCAGGGAGGCATCATTTTGACTCAAAAAAATATATTAATGAAATTTTACAAAAGATGGGCATGAGTAATTGCAAGTCAGTGAGCACTCCAATGACTACTTCGCAGAGATTGCAGAAAGATTAAGGAGAAGCCTTGGATGAAGATGAAGCTTTCAAATATTGAAGCACTGTTGGAGCCTTACAATACCTAACACTCACTAGTCCTGACATTTCCTATGCAGTAAACAAGGTATGCCAGTACTTGCATTGTCCAACAAAGATACATTGGATTGCTGTGAAGAGGGTATTAAGGTACTTGAAGCATACAAATGATGTTGGTTTAACTATTCGAAAGTCGAATTCAACACTGCTTAGTGCCTTTTCAGATACGGATTGGGCAAGTTGTGCTGAAGACAGAAGATCAACCGGAGGTTTTGCTATATTTTTTGGTCCAAACTTGATATCTTGGAGCTCCAGGAAGCAATCTACAGTCTCTAGATCCAGTGCCGAATCAGAATACAAGGCTTTGGCCAATGCTACTGTAGAATTAATTTGGGTTCAATCTATACTTGGTGAATTGGGAGTTTATCAGAACATACCACCTTGTTTGTGGTGCGATAATCTGGGGGCAACGTATCTCTCTGCAAATCCAGTGTTTCATGCAAGAACAAAGCATATAGAAGTTGACTTTCATTTTGTGAGAGAGAGGATGGCAGCAAAAGCATTAAAGGTTCGATTCATATCGTCCCAGGATCAAATTGCTGATATTTTTACGAAGCCCATTCCAATTCGACAATTTTTAGAGTTACGGCACAATCTAAATCTGTGTTCAATCAGATTAGATTGAGGGAGGCTATTGGAAGTTTTGATAATCTTTCTTAAATCTTTGACTTAGTAATCCCTAGTCTTTAGGTGTCAGTTAGATAGTGGTGCATATCTCTTGTTTCATTTTTCTGTTCCTAGATTTACGGCGTATACAGCTAGTATATAGACAATTTATAAATAGTGAAAACTTGCACGTGATTTTGTGTGGGTCATTTTTCTTCTTTGAATATACAACTTCTTTAGCAAGTTTTATAAGCTTTAGGATCCCTGTAAGGTGGCTGCCTGTGCGAGTAGTTTTGAGAACAAGGAGAATGGTTCAAAGAGATGAGAGGATCTCGTGTTGCATCAAAATCATAGTCCCAAACACTAGCCAAACAACCTAGATAATGGCATGGTAAGGTTCTACTTGACACTACCGAGGAGTTATGGAAAGAGCAAATATGAAAAAAAAAATAGGCTACACAACTCATAGTCTATAGCAAGAACTGTCATATGAAGGAACATTAGTTGTTTTCCAACTGAAAATGTTGTTGTAATGACATGAAACCGAAGTTTATACTTGCTAAATAGATAAAGCATATAACGTGTGAGTCAATATATTATTTCTCCATGTAACGTGTTAGAGCTGCTAGTTGATCTGTAATCAACTTTCATTCACATAAATACTTGTGAAACATATTCAAAGCTACGTTTATGACTAGTAGGGGAATATACTTTCCTTTTTAGCGTTATGAATAGAATCAAAAGATATGGTGACAATTCAAAACTTATAGTTTCTAGAAGTAAGATAAACTAAACCGAAAGCTTCCACCCTCCTTGGTGACTATAAAGCATCCTGATGCAGGTCAGCACTAATTGCTTCTCTAGGCTCTCGTGTGTTATTGTATAAAAAGCTTGGAGTTTTTGTATAGGATTCCTAAATGTGGCTGCTAATTTTGGGTAATTTCGAGATGTTTATTTTCATAGAATTTGGGACTTTCAGTTTTGTTGGTTGTTTTCTTTGAAATCTGATTTATTGTTGTTGGCTTGTTTCGGTTTGGCAAATCGTGTGGTCAAGTTATTGCATTTTTCTATTGTCTGTTGTTTAAAACTCAAAACTCGAAAAATCGAAACATAAAACGTTTTCTTTCGATTTTTTCCAAACCTATTTAGTAGCTTATTTTATAAAATTGATTGAGGGCTTTAATAGATCGTTGAATTCTAAATCTATTGACACAAATTTCGTTGAAAACGGATCAAAAATGAAGGAGTTATGGGCGGTTTTCTAAACCGGGTTGCGAACCAGGTCAGGCGACCCAGATACCAGTCAGCCGAGCGAGGAAGATGAAGCCCGACCCGGCTGGCCCTCGCCCATGCGCACTGGTGGCACGTGTGGGCGCGTGTAGCTACCTTCGGTGGCCATTTTTTCCAAATTTTTTTCTGCTTGCTCCACTTGCCCAGTTCTATTTTATGGTATTTTTCCTGGAATTTTTTGAATGCTAGAAATTTTATTTTTATTTTTCCCGAATTTTAAAATTAATAAAAATATAGTGTACTCTCTGAATTTTTCCTTGAAAATTTTTGTACTTATTCGTAGTATTATATGGGCTTATGGAGTCTTGTGTACTCTCAGTGTTATGTAGTTATGCACCAAAATTAATTTTGGATGTCATTTATGCATATAATGTTATATTATATGATTACTATGGTTAATTTTGCAATTGTGGTGCTAATTGAATCTATGGGGACAATCTTGGGGAATGTTATTGGACTATTGTCATTTATTTTGTGTAATTGTGAGCTCGCCTATCGTGAGACCAATTATTACAAATTGTTGTTGTAATGTTATTGGGCATACATTTGATGCTATGTTAATGATGCACTTACCCTATCGGTTTGTCTTTATCAATGTGGTTTCTAATGTTTTGTTTAATTCATTGAATTATTTCTTTAAAGTTTTCAATATCCTATCGATATTAGCTTTAGGGCATAGTTTAATGTTCTGGGTGATCTGTTTTGTAATTCGAGACCCTTAGGCAGGATTGCAATTACATGAGAACCTAGCTATGTTGTTTGCCCAATTTTGCTAGTTCTTGATACATTTGCTAAATCTCCCTGCTTTGTATCAATTTCCAGCTTTGAATTCTTTGATTAAGCTGAATGGGACCAATTATGAGGACTGGGTGATCTGTGTTGTAATTCGAGACCCTTAGGCAGGATTGCAATTACATGAGAACCTAGCTATGTTGTTTGCCCAATTTTGCTAGTTCTTGATACTTTTGCTAAATCTCCCTGCTTTGTATCAATTTCCAACTTTGAATTATTTGATTAAGCTGAATGAGACCAATTATGAGGACTGGCTTGAATCCTTGAATCTTTTTTTGGCGGTTTCTAATGATGATGTTGCTCTCACTAAGGATGAGCCTGCACAACCCACTGTTGAGTCTTCCGCTGCAGATAGAGCTAAATATGATAAGTGGGTTCGTGCTAATACGGTTTGTTTGATGACCATCAAGTACACAATGGAGAAGACCATTAAAGAGAGCATCACAGAAACTGATAATGCCAAAAATTATCTCAAGGCTGTTGGTGAAAATTTCCAGAAGTTTGATATACTTAAAAGTCTAATTACTTGTCTTTATTGTCTAAGACCAAGTATGATGGTGTGGGTGGTGTTCGTGAGCATGTTATGAAGCTTGTGAATTGGTATAACAACTTGAAGGCCATGAAAGTTGTACTGGGAGATGATTATCTGATCTGGCAGGTGTTTGAATCTCTTCCATCCGAGTTTGATGTTCTCAGGACTACTTATCATGGTCAGAAAGATGAATGGAGCATTGATGAGTTGATTTCTATTCTTATTCAAGAGGATCATACTATGAAGAAGGGAAAGTCTCATAGTATTCATCACACTTCTCACAAGAGTGGTGAAAAGAAGAAATTTTATAGAAACAAATAGGATAAGCCTCAATTTAAGAAGAAAGAGAGTGATAAACCTGCATTACCTTCTAGGCGTGGTGAGAGTTCTGGTGCTAAGCCCAAGCATGTTTTTAATGAAAGCTGCAACTTTTGTCATGAACATGGGCATAGGCAGCGTGACTGTGTGAAGTTTCAGAACTGGTTGGCAAAGAAGAAAGGAGTTCAAAAGCAGGCGGAAACCAAATAAAGGAGAGTTGACGGTGCAACTAGGAGATAGATTTAGTGTTAATGTTAAGCACATAGGAGTAGTTTCCTTGAAGTTGAGTCGTGGACATGATTTGCTTTTGAAAGATATAGTTTATGTGCCTTCTATGAGAAGGAATTTGATTTCGGTTTCTGTTTTACACAGTTGTGGATACATTTTCCATATAATCAATAATGGAATTGTTTTGTACTATGATTCTACTGTTGTTGGCTCTGCAATTATGAGTGATGGATTGTTTATACTAATTGCTAATTCTTCTCATTTTGACCGACTACATGATGATGTTAATGCTGTTGTTGGAAAGAAACGTGGGAGAGTTGCTGAAAAATCTTTTATGTTGTGGCATAAACTGTTAGGACATATCTCTAAGGAGAGAATGGAGAGGTTGATAAAGGAAACTATTTTGCATGATTTGGACTTCTCTGATTTTGACACTTGTGTTGATTGCCTAAAGGGGAAGTTTACAGCTAAAGTAAGAAAGGAGAAAATGATTAGGAAGGAGGAACCATTACAGATAATTCACACAGACATCTGTGGACCCATTACTCCTATTGCCATGGGAGGCTACAGGTACTTCATCACCTTCATTGATGATTTTTCACGGTTTGGTTGGATTGAATTGTTGCGTGAGAAATCTGAATCCTTGGATGCTTTTAAGTCACTGAAAAATGTTATTGAATTGCAACTTGGGAAGCAGATCAAATGTGTAAGATCTGATAGAGGTGGTGAGTATTATGGTCGGTATGATGAAACTGGAAGGAACCCTGACCCTTTTGCTAGATACTTGCAGGATTGTGGAATTGAGGCGCAATATACCATGCCTGACACTCCGCAACAAAATGGGATTGCAGAGAGGCGAAATCGTACTCTTATGGAGATGGTTAGGTGCATGCTTAGTCACTCCACCTTACCAGAGTTTTTGTGGGGAGATGCTTTGAGGACTGCTGTTTATGTTCTCAATCACGTGCCTAGTAAATCTATACCAAAGACTCCTTTTGAGTTGATATCAGGAAAGAAACCCAGTTTGAAACATTTTCGTGTTTGGGGCTGTAAGGCTGAGGTGAGAATTTATAATCCTCAGCTGAAGAAGCTTGATCCTAGAACTATTTCAGGTTACTTTATTGGTTATTGTACTGGCTCAAGAGGTTCAAGATTCTATTGTCCCAATCACACTACTAGAGTCATTGAATCAGATCGAGCTATCTATTTTGAAGGGGACATGGAACATAATAAAAGGCTTGAGTCTCGTGTTGTTGATTTTAGAGAGGATCGTGTTATTGTTCCTACACCTATTGTTTTTCATCCTGAGGAAATTCAAACTCCTCTTATTCATGCTGATGTTGTTGATTCAGGAAATGATGTTGAAATTCCTCAACAGGTTGGCATTGATACTGAAGTCCCAGATGTGGTTGAAGTTCCACCTAGGAGATCCGAAAGGATTCCTAAATCTACTGAGTCTTCTAAATTCCGAGACTATTACATTTACTTGGAGGAGCATGAATTCAATTTAGTTGAAGACTCAGATCCTATTTCTTTTCAGGATGCCATTTCTTGTTCTCGTAGTTCACAATGGTTGGCAGCCATGGAAGATGAGTTGGCTTCTATGAGTATGAATGGCGTTTGGGATTTGGTGGAATTACCCAGTGGTTGTAAGACTGTTGGGTGTATATAGGTCTTTAAGACTAAACGTGATGCTAGAGGTGAGATAGAAAGGTACAAAGCCAAACTTGTTGCGAAGGGATATAACCAGAGGGAAGGTATAAACTATAAAGAGACTTTTTCCCCAGTCTCTACTAAAGATTCATTACGTATTGTGATGGCTTTGGTTGCTCATTTTGATTTGGAGCTCCATCAAATGGATGTGAAAACTGCTTTCCTAAATTGTGATTTGTATGAAGATGTGTTCATGAATCAGCCTGCTGGTTTTGTTGAGAAAGGTAAGGAACACATGGTATGCAAATTGAGAAAATCCATTTATGGGCTGAAACAAGCCTCCAGACAATGGTACTTGAAATTTGACCAAATTGTTTGCTCTCTTGGCTTCAAGGAAAATGTTGTTGATCAATGCATTTACTTGAAGAATAGTGGGAGAAAATTCATTATTCTTGTCTTATATGTTGATGACATTCTTTTAGCCAGTAATGATGTGGATTTTCTTTCTGAGACTAAACAAATGTTGACAGCTTATTTTGATATGAAAGATCTCAATGATGCTTCTTTTGTTCTCGGCATTGAAATTCATCGTGACAGATCTCGTGGTGTTCTTGGTTTGTCTCAGAAAAGGTATATTGAAAGGACCTTGAATAGATTCAACATGAAGACTTTTAATCCTTGCAGTGCACCTATCTAAAAGGGTGACAAACTCTCGAACAGCCAGTGTCCTCAAAATGATAAAGATAGGATAGAGATAGAAAAGGTCTCATATGCTTCTGCTGTTGGCAGTCTTATGTATGCTCAAATTTGTACACGTCCTGATATTGCTTTTGTTGTTGGTGTACTTGGGAGATACTTGAGCAACCCTGGTGTGGGTCATTGGCAAGCTGTGAAACGAGTTCTGAGGTATCTACAAGGTACTAAAGATTACATGCTCACTTACAGGATATCTGATCACCTTGAGGTGACAGGTTATTCTGATTCTGATTATGGTGGCTGCCTTGATGATCACAAATCCACATCAGGATATATCTTTATGCTTGCTGGAGGAGCTGTATCTTGGAAAAGTGTTAAACAAACACTTACAGCAACTTCAACTACGGAGGTAGAGTATGTGGCTTGTTATGAAGCTACTCGACAGGCAATATGGTTGAGGAATTTCATTTCTGAGCTTCATCTTGTGGAGAGTGTTTCCAGACCTCTAACCATATATTGTGATAACTCTGATGTGGTGGGCTTCACTCAAATATGCAAGAACTCCAAGCATTCGAAGCATTTTGATACAAAGTATATGTTTGTGGGAGAGGAGGTTAAGGAGTTTCAGACTCGTATAGAGCATATACCCACCGATCTTATAGTGGCAGATCCTCTAACCAAAGGCTTGACTGTTAAGGCTTTTGTGAATCATGTAACCCGTATGAGTCTATTTAGATCTTTGATGCCTTGGATTAGTAGAGTCTGTCTTTTATGTTATTTTGATAGCAACATTGTATTTGACTATTTTGTTATTCAGTATCAAGACTTTTGCTTATAATTGTTGCTATTATTGTTGTTGCCATATACTTTCTTGATATACTGCGCAGATACATTTAAATGTTTGTATATATATGGCATTTTGTTGGAGACATTTTGTATCCAGTCTCATCTTGTTATTCTGAGATATTTTGTTAAATCTCAGTTGACATCTTAAGTGGATGCTTAGGCCATTTTGTTTGGAATTGCACAAACGAATTACCATTTTGTGTGCATTTTCTTATGACACATTTTGTTTAGGTCATCGAGGTATGGGTATCTTGCATATATGTTATCAGTACTCCTATCGGGTCTGATTTCTATATTGTTGAGGTACTTGTAACCTCATTTTGGACTTATGATTAAAAGATTGTTGACTCTACTTTGACATCTTATTGTGGCCACATATTGTTATATTAATCTGGGGATTTGTTCTATTATTCATTAATGTTAGTTATGCTGTCCAAGTAGGAGAATGATAGAATTTTATCATTATTTTGTGGACTAGCATAATAAACATAATTTTGTACAAATCCCGATTAATTTGATGTCAAGGTAATTGGACTTGTTAATTCTCTCTTTATTGTGTCATTGGGCCTGTGTTCATGGGCTTGCTATGATAGGTAGGCTTGGCCCATGTTTTGCAGTCCACAGAAAGTTCTACTGCTAGCCGACTTTAAATACAGTCGTCCCATTGAGAACTGCATATATTTTTGCTGATTAAGGATTCGGAATAGCAGTAGTAAATCCTCTGCATCTCTATCACGTCGCTTCACAGAAAACAACAATAGACTCGATATTTCCTCAACTTTCAAGTATTTGTCCATCCAAATATTAAATACAGTATGTTGCAATTATAAGGTTAATTAATTGTGTTGATTAATTACGAAATTAATCTGTGATTTCGCGTTTATTTTCCTTCAAATTCTACCTCGGATAAGCATCACAAGATCTCTTCCCAAACCCATGTTGTCTAATCTGTGACCAACTCTCCCTAAGTCTCCTCGTACTCGGTTATACGTGTATCCTCGTAATTTTGTCTTGGTTAAGCCTTTGCTCGTCACATTGTAATAAAGGTTTATTAATAATTGTCATTATTATAAAAATAAAAGATATTATTTTAATAAAATAAATATTTTTTGGTTATTAATAACCACCTATAATTTAGTTGGTCCGAACAAGTATTGATCGTAAACTCATTTATAGTTTTGCAACTTTCAAATGCATGTGATCAGATACCGTACATGTGTTCATTAAAAGCTGATAAGATGTTACTTTAAACAAATTAACATTAATTTTATACGATTCCTCGTGGTTTGGACATTGAAATTTATGTAGCATATATAATATATATGGAATCTTTTCTGGCTTATTGATAATGATAAACAAATATTGATGATTGATCGGAAATATTCCAATCCCTCCCTCTCAAAGATCACAAGAATGCAGAAATCTTCTGATTGAGGGCAACATCAACTCCGTTGTAAGCGATAGGAGCGAACATCCAGAGATCATCAGAGGCCAAGAGCTACAAGTTTTATAAGATGAAACTAATTAGAATAAATCATCAGAAAGATGAAAAAGGGAGGAAAAAGCTTAATTACCTTGATCTGGAGCTGCAAAAACTTGACATAGTGAACTGCTTCTTCAAGCATTGTACTTATATCAACCTTTGTTCCATTAGGAACAAGGTTCTGCAAGATTTTCAGTCGCTCATTTATCCTCTCCCTTCTTCTCTGCAATATCAATTATGAACGTTTTACGTCAACAGAAGGTAATATGAATTGTGAAGCTATTCTTTTGCATGAGTTAGCATGTTAATGGTGTTCACGTACTCTTGCATAAAGGCTCTGAGGGTCAGTGGCCGATCCTCTACTGACTCTTGCTTTTCCATTTGAATTGAGGGCTTTGGAGACTTTGGAATCAGAAGCAGCAGCTGCATTGGAATCCTGAGAATCTTCATCTGAGTTACAACTGCTAGAGCTTTGCCCATCAGCTCCACAATTGCGGCTTTCTTCTTCATCATTACTAACTGGACTGAGCTTCTGGTTCTTGTTTGAATGTCCACTTCTCCTATCATTTTGGACCTGCATTTTTGACCATGTTACTTAAAACTTAAAAATGGGAAAGGCTTCCTGGGACTGATTGAAAGTTCATTTTCATGTTCACGCTAATGAATACACTTACATCTCTTGTAACTCGAGGTTTTTTCTTCATGACATTTGAAGGGTTTGGTTCTTGGGAATCACACTCCCGTTTGAGCTCAGGCTCCATGTTAGGAAGATCATTTGCTGATGGTTGATTTTCATCACCTAAGCTCCTCATTTTGTCACTGCTTATGCCTTCTTTAATACAGGCAGGTGGTCCTCTCATTACCATTTCAGGAAAAGATGGTGCAAGTGAGCTGGCAGTATTCGCGTCCATGATAGGAACACCCATGGACTCAGGAATGTGGTTAGTATTGCTAATGAATGAGTAAGTTTCAAAGCCCGAAGAGGCAAATAAAACACTACCACTACAGTTACTGTTGCTGCTGTTATCCTGCAAAAAAACCTGCAGATTGTTGTTAAGAGTGCTCAAGGAATATAACGAGCTCCCATTTATCTCTGCCATGCTCGTATTGGCTTCAGGAAATGAGCAAAAAGCTGTGGGGTTAGGTCCCTCGTTAAGCGCCAGAGGGAACAAACATTGTTGAGGAACTTCTGGAGTGAAATCAAGCTCTTCCATGGAAAAAATTCTGTTAAAGTCCCATTCTCCTTCAGCAAAAGCTCCAAAAGGCTCCATATTTGTTTCAGACTTTTGGAAGCCTGTGGGCTAAAGATAAGAGGTGTTGTGTTTCTCTGATGAGATAAGCTTGCTTCCTCCGACAAAAGCAAAAAACTAGAACCGTATTTATACCCAAACCTCACAAGGAATGTTAGGAAGAATTGACCTAATTAGTTTATTGGTATTCTTAATGCCTAATCATTTCTCTGGTGTAGGTTCCCATGCTTTGTAACTGAACTCAGGAGTCCACTGTGGGGCCACTACCAGGCAAAGTACAACTAAGACAGGGCCAAGTTGATGGAATGGCAGATTAAAATATCACAAAAGTCCTAATGCCCTTTAATCGTTGGCTAGGATCCTCTGTGCCTCGTTTCTCCTACTCTGTCTCGTTAAATTTCAATTATTTATTTATATGAGCTCTGTCTTATTAAATTTTAGTTATCTATTTATATGGGATCTATATAAATAAATAGCTAAGATTTAATAAAACAGAGTCTGTCCCCTTTAATCATAATAGGCCTGTGTTAGAAACATTGATTTAATTAATGGATAATATTAATTATTTATTAAAATATTTGATAAAATTAGATATTTAGTATTAATTGTTAATATGTAAAATAATTTATGAGGGCATAATTAAAAAAATAAAGATATAAATTTTATATTTTTTAATATTTCGTTGAGTATTCTTATAAGAATTTAAATTTAGATACTTAATTTTACAAAAATTAAGTTTATAACTTTAATAATAATAATAATAATAATCTAATGTTAAATTTTCTATTAATATAAATAATATAGCGAGCTACATCATATTAGTATTTTTCATATAATATGTATGAATTTTATTCTTCAATAAATTAAAAATATTTATAATTATAGTATAACAAAAATACGATATATAGTAATTATATACTAAAAATATTAATTTGATGTGATTCTTTGTGTTCAAAAACTTAATATTATGGTATTTTTAAATATAAACTAATATTATAAAAATTAAATAAAGATTAAAAAAATTAATAAACTTCTTTATCATATTCTTCCAAACTTCACGATATAATTGTACGATAAAAAAAATCTAACTTTAAAAACACATAAAGTAAAAGTAGAAAATAAAGTGAAGGGCAATATTATTATTAGATAAACAACTAACTCTAAAAATTCTTCTTATGGAGCTTTTAGAAATCAACTTGATCATCATCATCATCATTATCATCACACCCAATCTGAAGTCCCGCAGTGAAGCGAAATCTGAGGAGGTCTGATAATACGCAGCCTTATTCCTATATAATAGAGAGGCTGTTTCTAATATACCTACATGCAGATGTGACAAAAAAATAGAAATCAACTTATTGAGATTAAATAAGCTAATCAATAAATCGTTAATTAAACAAAAACAATAACTTTTTAAGGTAATAAAAAAGTTTAACTTTTAGTCGATAAATAAAAAATAACTGGTAAATTATTGGTCAAATACCATCAATATGCATGATAGTCTACAACTGCTGACACAGAAAGGTCTAAGTCTTAGCATTTATGTACGATTGATTAAGAGGAATGCAGTTAGGCGGGATGAGAACGGAAGCAGGAGTTTTTAGAGTATTAATTTGAAGGGTTCGGAACGTGGGAAGTCTTCGCGAGTATAGTTTAATGGTGGGAATTCTGTTGAACTAAACAAAAAACGCGGCTAAAGGACGGCCATGTCGTGGAGATAGGTCTGACATTGATAAAAAAAAAAAGGAAAAACACTCAGAATCCGACACGATAACCGTTAAACTCGTTCCTTGTCTCCGTTTTTTGCAGCTTATACCTAACTAGCTAAGTGTGTTCGTCTCAGTTAAAGGTTCTTTGTAGTTCTCATTGGCTACTTATACGATAATCATGTGATTGATTAAACTATAAGTACAGTTCTGAAATCAACTTTATGAATAATCATGTGATTGATTAAACTATAACTACAGGACCGAACTGAACTTTATGAATAATCGAACTTAAGAATAAATCTAAATTGAATTAATTCAATAAAATGAGAAAATTTTTAATTTTCATATGCAAAAATAGAGCCACGATTTGAAGTCTTTACCATATATTGTTCCTTTGGTTCATTAATGCAAAAAGGCTGATTAACGTATCTTTACACCTCCTAGAACAAATCGAATAAGACCAGACAGTAATGGCTCTAAGTTAAAACAAAATTCCATAAACAAAAACAATCCTGTACAAGGAAAAGCACAGATGTTTTATCTCTGCAAAGCCATTGTATCTTCGACACAAGCATGAGAAAAACTTGGAAATCCCAGATTTGCCGCGAATCCGCAGTAATTGATTTGGATTACCTGAATACTGCCATAAACACATACCCTTTGGCCCATAGATTCCGGCGAGACTTAAGGTACATTTCCACGCGTCGGAAAGAGACAATTTTCTAGGTATTTTAACCGGAAAAAAATGTTTTTCTAAGGTGCACCGGCCAATGCACGACTGTTTAAGAAGAACCACAAAATTCCCATAAATACCATTTTCACAAATTGGAAACCAAATGATATAGAGATTAAAAAAGGGAATAAAATCTCAGAAAGACAGTACAATGAGAACCATTGACAGCTAGCTTTGTCTTCATCAAAGCTTGTTCTGTATCTCTGTCTCTTCCACCCACCGTGACCCATGTAAGCCATTGAATGATTGAAGATTACCACAAATAAATGATCGAGTATAATTATTTAATAAATTAACTATTCAAAAACACGAACTCGATTCAAGTAAACTCAAGCAGAGTCTCACCGTTTTGGTTGCTTTAACTTGAGCTTGGACACGTAAAGAGATTGTATTAGCAACTTATAAAAGAGCAGGCCCCACTTGTTACAAGTTTACGATAGCTATTAAACTTTATACATATATATGAATACAATACTCTCATGTATGATGGCCGTTGTACCAAATAGAATATAAAGTAAACTAATTGGTATTGTAGTGATGGGGAACTATGTCAGGTTGTCAGCTGAAAGGACTGATTACGAAGTGAGTGTCTCGTGACACCCATTTCATTATAGGCCTAATCATCCGACTTACGTTCTAATATGATGCTTTTATAATATTTGGGATTAGGGTATATCTCAACGACTAATGTTTCACGATACTACTCAATGACATAGTTTCTTTGTTCTCACCTGCTTTCGGGACATATTTTCTGGCTCGTAAATCCTGTATCAATTCTGTCTCAATCTATCACTACAAGAAATAAGTAACTTACCAACGGAAAATATCGTCGGTAAAATATCGATTTCCGTCGTTGAAAGTAACTACCGATGGAATTTGGTGTCCGAAACATTCGGTCGGTAATTGTCCCGAAGGTAAAAATACCGACCGAAATTTTCCGTCTCCATATAGCGACCGAATTTACGACGGTATGTTGGCGTCGGAATTTAAATAACGACGGAATCCGCTCGTAAGATTCCGTCGGAGAAGGTTAGCGACGGTCATTGATCGGTCGG